>CAJDSM010000582.1:29546-43677 GCA_903981925.1 Ostrea lurida
ATATTGTGAGCAAAGTTCACTAAGGGATACCCTCGTTCTCATGTAGGAATAAAATTCAGATCAAAGGTGCACAATGGCATGATTATGACATGTAACAGAGAATCCTTAAAAGTTTCATAGAATTCTGTTGAGTGTTTTTATTAGAAGATTAGCGGATGGAAGGCGGGGACGGAAGAACGAACGGACACCAGGATCGCTATAAACCCCCGCTCCGCTAGCGGGGGATATAAAAATGCCACATCACATCCATAAAATGAAATTATTGATCATTGATATTAACATCAATCTTAAATTTAAGTACCTAAATGTTATGGTGGACTATTTTTGCAGTACTTAGTTTAACGTATGAGGAACATCGTCTCAATTTGAAACTTCTTGGGAGTTTCCTTTGAGGAACATCGTCTCAATTCGTGACTTCTCGGGAGTTTCCTTTACCCCAGAGTCGTTGGACAGACCCTTTAATCTTGGCGCCAATGAATGCCTGATTGATAAAGGTCAAACTTAGACACTTCAGTTCATTTCAATTACTAGTGAGGAAGACGTTTAAGTATATAACCATAGGGTCGCACGAGGTAATGATCCGAGGGCAGAAAATTCTCGCTAATTTCAGGAAGGCAAACTCGTGTCTGCACCTTGGTAATTAGTCGTATGCACGTACAACAGCAACTCGACACAGAAAAGCTTCAACTTCACGAATAATATTTCTAGTACTTGATTTCGGGGTCAATTGCCGGTCCAATAACAATATCAAGAGTAAAATCATGACAATCGCTTGTTCTACTGAAAATAAAGCCTCCAAGCAATACAAATAGGAGAAGATAACATCGTGTTGAAAGGCAAAGTAGACCACTACCTTTGCCAAATGGTTGGTAGAGATTGGGGACAAAAACGCTGGGCAAAATCAAAATATGTGACATCCGGTTGAGGCATGTTCTTTGGACAGAGAAAACAAAGAATTTTAAATTAAGTCTCATCTACAATGAAAAGTAGCACGTACAAAAACGGACCTCAACATATTTTAAAGAACTTTCAAAATAATTCAAACTTCAAATTTTACAATGGCAATAACATCCTGAAAATAAATCGCAGAAAAAGATCCATCCATATATGTACAAATGAATAATCAAGATATGAAGTGTACAAATATTGCACAGTGTGACTGATAGGTGTGAAACCTTACTCATTTAATCTGTTGAAAATTGAATCATCGGTATGAATTTGATAAAAAAAAAAATGATGAGCTAGGATTCCTGGATTCAAAGAGTCCTCTTAGTCACGCCGAACCAACAGGGGTCTCTTTAAATGCTAGTAATTGGGTGACTAAGGGAGAAGAACTTGTAGAGATCACACGAAGCTAAATCTTCTCAAGCTCCCGACAGATGGGCACGGTGGTACTATGAAAACAGCTACAAAACTAAAAAAACATTTCTGAGAAACTTGCTCAGTTTCCAAATATAACTAACTCCATCATTATTCATCCTTGGTTTGATACACCCTAATTAAATTAATTTGTTTAGATTTTTCCGCCTGCGTGTATAAGCGGTTCGTTATCACCTGCAGTTTACGATTCGATGAACTCATACTTGCACATGCTACTTGTCTTACATGTATGAACGAACTGGTCAACAAATCTAGAACAGACGATTTTTGTAATAACTTTTCAGGACTATGGCATGCTTTAATGGCTTTAAGAATAATTATTTGTTTTATTGATTTATTCAATGATTCGTGTATTTTTAAGTGAAGTTTATTGCATCATCAGTATGGCTGAACGCTTTCATGACCTTTTTGTTTTGCTTGAACGGTTTTAATGATGTTCATATTTCCAGATAAAAAAAATGATATGATTGAAAATGACCTAACAAGAATTCTTCTTTGTTTATTTGCAGGTGCCCTATGCAGTTCACGGGTTCACGCTGTGGATTATTGGACTTGCAGTATTTGATGAGTCAAATGACTGCCTTTAATGTACGTATTTACTAAAAATTGTGTCCAGTATACAATCATAATTGCTCCGAAATTAATAATGTATACGATTAAAATATCGCGACAGAAAATTTTTCGCCATGTTCACAACAAAAAATGCAGAAATAACGCGTTAAAACAGTCTCATTCTTTTTTTCCCTTTCTGTATTACATTTTTTTTTTTAATGTAAATACGTATTCTTTTCACTAAAGGATCTGTTAAATTTTCCAGTTTTAAAACTTCTCTTTCTCTCCCATACTCTTTTGTTTAATTTTCAACAGTCCGTAAGATGTGGTTGTTTTGAGCCTTACAGAGATTGGCACATAAAAGTGTTTACAATGTTTTATCAACATAATTCAAAAAGTAATAAACCAATTTTTTTACTACTCAGATGACGTAAATTCGAAGATTATTATCACTGAGTTTTCCTACAGATTGAAAATGAACACAAACTGAGATGGACTTAAAAGCAATAAATAACAGGTCATTGGCAGCGAGTCTTTCATCCGATTCTAAATCTCAAAAAAAAAAAAAGATTAATTAATTAATCAATTGGGGGATTTTCCAGTCTATTTGCGTTTGGTACTCCATATTTCGTTTAGGAATCGTTAGTTATCCGTAGATTCGTAGGCATTATTCGCAATACACGGGAACCTTTAACACACTTTTGTATGTAACTACTATATAACGGTGTGATAAAGAGTAGTGGGGCGATAATGAATCCTGTAGAGAACAATAAGTATACCGCCTTCTGTATGACGGTTAAATGGCGTCATGGGCCCAATGCGTGGACAAAGTTAAAATACATTTTACGTCATTAACAAATGATAGGAGTTATTGATTGCATGTACACCCATTTATGATCAAGCAGAACTATCTTAATTTGCTTTTCCAAGTATAAATGTGAACATAGTTTTCATATTTTAATATAATGATTTTATTTCTGCATAAGTTTACGTAAGAATTACTTTTTAAATGACCTCTTTTCTTGGTTTTCAGCCTATGATGATGAACGGTTAAAGAAACGAAGACGAAACAGCGGCCAAGTTGCGATGGCTCTGGTATCATCTGAAATCAAAGCACGCAAAGTGCAGGTGCGCCTGTCCATCACCAAAACTAGGTCACTCAAAATCGAACATGGCCAGCCAAAAAAGAAATCATCAGGCAAACCAGTGTGCGGGACGGTGACCAATCTTCCAGTTTTTCCTCGCCATAAACTTTGTGTATTTTCCATATGTAAGCCACTATGGAAATAAAGCCACGTGCAAAGCATTAACTTCAAAGTGTTTTGCAAGGAGGAATACAGGCAAACAGACATTAGGTTCGTGCAAGTTGAACCAAAAATCGGCATGTGTGCTTCGGTGGCTTAGTGGTTGCAAGTCATTAACCTGGCCTGTATGAGAACAGGAATATTCTAATTAGCTAAAACAAAACAGATACTTCAATCGCAAACAATAAACTCTTCAAAATCCAAAGAAGATTGCCGACGATGCTGTTACTATATTACTTCGCCTGTTAATCCGACTAGAACTACGTACAAGCTATTAAGTCAAGAAGATACTAATAAGAAAACCAAATGGCCTTAGGAGTCAATGCTTTGGATATTATGATTTATTGAAATAGAAGAAATTAGTTTTTTGGCAAGGGATACAAAGCAAGGAGCATTTCTGAGCAAAACGGTTTCATTCCCGAGCAGACATTAATTCACTCCTGTTGTTTACTGGTTTCCACTGGAATTGACTTTGGCGGCGGAGTTCAAAGGGCATCAAGCATATTTAAAGTCTGTTACAAGACTTAAAAGTTCTCAAGACATTTAATCAGGAAATAACGAACTAAAGCGAATCTTGAACACAGTGACGTGTTTAATTCATTTCTTACCTGTCTGAATTTTATTTTATTAGAATTCATTTGTTTGAATTCGAACACTATTATAGGGGGTGTTCGAATGGTCATTTTAATGTCTGTGATAAATCCCTTAAAAGAATGTAAAAACAGATGTGTGATTGGTAGTGTTTCATATTCGTCCCTAATGTACGCAGATTTATTCCAATCAATATTCATTTCATTGAAAATTAACCCGTTACTTAAGAAATCTGAAACATACACATTTACGAATTTCCCCATTATACAGTTTCAAAACGTAGACGATGGAGCAGAAATTCTATGACAAACCCGGTGTAAAATAATATTAGATATTTATTGTATAGGGCACATACTTTAGGGATCATCCCTAAACCAACGTCTGCTTTTTATTGATTATTTATTTACTTTTAATTTACAGAAATTAATCTTTACGACATTGTCCAGTCGGGCATTCAACAAAATGTACGAATAGTACAATTAAGTGAGAATTAAAAGAGATGTTCACTACTAAGATATTATTGAATTTACTAACATTGTACTAAAGGAAGTGGAAAAAATAAATTCTAAAAAAAAAAGTGGTTAAGCACATGCAATGTAAAACATGATATTCATGTTTGATAAACAAAAATATGGATTAATTATTTAAGGTAACATTAATTTATTACACTTATAGATTTGCCCCCAGTATTCGTCATGTACCTTTCTATTTATCAATTACCCATTTATTGACGTTTCATTCACCTAATATCACCTGGTGTAATAAAATACGTGTCGATATGGCACACGTCACGTGATCAGATCTTGATACGAGTGGTATATGGAGCGGTTGTTTGTGTTATTTATTGTATATAATTTATTGAGAATGTGTGTGAGTGATGCGACTGAGGCAGATATATCTGTTATTGTTCCCGATTCTTTGTTGATTTTGTGATTATATCTCAGCATAGCTGGAAAACTCGATATTGCGAGCAAATTGACTTAATAAAGGATAGTTTATAACGTATTCTGTATGCCTTAAGTTTTTCTTTTGTTTGATAATGGAGCCATCAACTCATAGTTACAATAGAAACTTCTCGGGTCTTTCCGGAAACCCCGGGAAAAAAACACCTCGAATGCATTGCATGCGTACACCGGATGTACAAAATTAGTACAATAATGGAAGCTTTCAATTACTGTGCAAGGTTATAAACACATTTTAAACTTACTATGGCGAGATCCACTCTTGTAGAAATTTTTCATAATTCTGATTTGATACAAAACTGGTGATTACCGTAATAGATTCCGCTTGCCGGAAAGGCTTGGGTAATCATGGCGATTCTTGAACACACGTTCCATTTCGGACTCCCAATAATTGTTCAAAACGCATTCGATATACATGTATGTATATCTTAACAAATAATTGATTCATTAGAAAACAATAATTTTTAATTTTGTTATGCAACACCAAATTGTATTTGTGAACGTCAGTTCCAAGATATATTATAATCATTTGAAATCCAATTGAGATTGATTGATTGATTTATTGTTTTACGTCCCACCGAGAATATTTCACTCATATGGAGACGTCACCAATGCCGGTGAAGGCTGCAAAATTTAGACCTATGCTCGGCACTCAGGGCCTTTGAGCAGGGAGGATCTTTTTCGTGCCACACCTGCTGTGACACGGGACCTCGGTTTGCGGTCTCTTCCGAATGACCGCCCCATTCAGTCGCTCTTAAGCACAGGGGATGCCTGAGGACCTATTCTAACCGGATCCCCACGGGCAATTGAGTGTTACAAACGAAATATAATTGCATGCATAACGGCTGATGATTTTTGAGAACAAACTAAAACGACACCCTCGTTTTGAAAATTTTATATGTTACACAACAGGGCGTAGTTCGTAAAGAACGTATCATTTATGGTTTATTAGGCAACATGAAACGATTCTTATATCAATCGAAAAATTGAACGGAAAACGTATGCATCAACATGTTAAGATTACCCATGCTTTCTTGATCACTAAAAATAACAAGCACATTCCAAATTAACTTAGCAAGAGGGGTAAATTTGAAAATATAGTTTTGAATTAAAAAAATCAAAAAACTAAATTCAATCATGCAGCTGCGGTGCACGTGATCTTTGTGATTTCATGAAAGGATCTCTGTGAAGCTCAGCAATCATAAAGCCGTAAATGTCGCACAAATAAAATAACCTTGTTGTCTTAAGCGCCAAGCTAACACCATTTCACCTACTGTATGAACACTCTGCTGCTAGATATTTCAAACGAGCTCATTTAAATTGAACAAAGACACCCTGGCAAGATCTATCTAAGCTAAGAACTTTTTGCTAAAGTACCAGTTAAAAGATTCTACCGTCTTAATATTTATTGTGCTGAGGATTAAAATCTCAAGGTCAACACGATGAACACCAAATACCGATTTCAGAGATTACATAGCTATATCAAGGCCACAAGGGGTTATGGAATGCCTTATCTTTTAAGCAGCTACTGGCATTTTTCATGTACAATCTGGAAATTTCAAAAATAGAAGGACATTACTGGGGTCAGAGTTTTATTATCACGATTTCAACGTCACGCTTGTAAGCATCCTATGTAACAAAACCTGGATCCGCGCCTTGTGCGACTCAGCATGTTATTTGGGGTCCACCAGTAAAACAAACAAAAAATGAACGATTCAATAGTTTTTTGCTATTATTTCAAAGGGGAAGACGTCACAACCTAAAAAATACTGACACGTCGTTTCCATACCAACTGAAACTGGTCGAGTTGAAATAGAAGGATAAATATTATAACAAGAATGAAAATATATGTTAACCTATCGAAGATAACATATATTCAAGTAATACCTATGTACAAATTGATATATAGCAACGCGTGACCAGGGCTGCATTCAACATTGTCGCAGCTAGGCGAGATATCTAGGTCTATTGGACGCACTGTATGAATAACGCTTAACGCTTGTTATTCATACATAGGGGTAACCTAGACAATCGTTCTAGATCGTTGCGCAAACGAGCATTACCTTGAATGCGGCCCGAGCGCTAGACGTCTCGAACATCTAGGCCAATCGTAACTACTCAGCTATTTACGTAATCAGTTACGGAAAAGGACGATTGTGATCCGATTGCACCAAGGCACGTTTTGATGACGACAGAATCCTCTCCACGCTATCGTACACTACACGGTCATTAACAATGGAAACGGGATATTAATATCCATACTCTTAAGCCAATATACTTCGAATCGCTTGCTTCATAGTTACTGCTTGCATCTGTAATACTACTTTCGTTTTCTATAATATCAAAAATGAGAGTAAACTATGCGATGATTTTAAATAATAGACATGTACAATGTGGAGTAAATCCGCAATATGCTACCCAGAAGCACAGGCTTGTGCACGAAATATTTGCATTCTTATGTAAATGACCCTCTCTATATTGAAATACACAAGGGGGGAATCTCGAAACGCGAGATCCTCTACCCTAATATTTTAACAAACTGGTTTTCTAATTTTGATGAGATCGCCGGCCAATAGCTGTGGGTAGCAGATATGTTCAATTTCTATGTTATGCTGTCAAATTGTGACCAACATGTATATTTAAATAAATATTGTACCTTTTTTCTCAGTATTTTCGTCTGACGACAAGTCTTTCCATGTATAGCGACGGAGTGAATTTCACTACGCATTCTGATTGGTCGATATGTTTAAATCAAATTTGAGTACGAGTTAATTTAAACATATCGACCAATAAGAAATGCGTAGTGAAATTCACTCCGTCGCTATACATGGAAAGACTTGTCGTCAGACGAAAATACTGAGAAAAAGGTACAATATTTTTTAAATATACATGTTGGTACAATTTGACAGCATAACATAGAAATTAACAATATCTGCTACCCACAGCTACTTGGCCGGCTATGATAGCCATCCGAAAAATTAGAAAACCAGTTGGATTAAAATTTAGGGTAGAGGATTCGCGTTTCGAGATTCCCCCTTGTGTATTTTAATATAGAGAGGGGTCATTTACATAAGATGCAAAATATTTCGTGACAAGTCCTGTGCCAGAAGTAGCGATCACTTTGTGGTAAGTCTTCCAGGAAAGACATGTGTCGCCTGCATACTTCTTTTCTTTTGAAAAATTACTTCATAATTTGAAGTATCATCATGGTGAAAAAGTATAATAATATGTATTTTTTTTGTGAGAAATTAGTTCTGTTCAAGTTTACCAGAAGGACAATGCTTCCAACACGATGAATTTGATGTAAGATGATATATCATTATGAGATACCATCAGTGGCGGATCCAGGATTTGTCGAAAGGGGGGGGGGGGGGGTCGTCCTTTGGAAAAAGTGGACCTGCTATACGTCGCTGGCTAGAGGTCTAGAATGAAGCCCAAGTGGGGCCCAGGGGCGAAGCCCCGGAAGCTCTTGGTTTAAGGGCTTTTAAAGTATATTTAGGGGTTTGTTTAGCTATAATTCTAATACATATATGATAAATTTTGGTCACCAAAAGGGGGGCCCGGGCCCCCTGCCTGCCCCCCCCCCCTCTAAATCCGCCACTGACCATTTGTGGGATATTCTTTCTGAGACGAAGACATATTCTCAGGCCCTCAGTCATTATTTGTGACAATTTTTTCTATGTCAAAAATATTCTAAGTTGCGTAAAACAGGAAGTGGACATACGGCAGTTTCGAAACTGCGTTACACCATACAGTTCTCCATACTGATGCTCTGTGCAAAATATCGGGAAGCTGTCCTGTGTGGTTCCACAGAAAAGTGTGACAGAAATTATTTTGAGACAAATTTGTCTATGTTAAAAATATTCTAAGTTGCGTCAAACAGGAAGCTGACATGCGGAAGATTGGAAACTGCGTTACACGATACAGTTGTTTATACTGATGCTCTGTGCCAAATATCAGGAAGCTGGTCTGTGTGGTTCCTGAGAAAAAGGTGACAGAAATTTGCCCATGTTAAATATATTCTAAGTTGCTTCAAACAGGAAGTTGACATGCGGAAAATTGGAAACTGCGTTACACCATACAGTTTTTCATACTGATGTTCTGTGCTAAATACCGGTATCAGGAAGCTGGCCTGTGTGGTTCGACAGAATTTTTTGTCACGCCGACGCCGCAAGACGAATGGTGGTGATCCCTATATGTCGCAGGCGACACAAAAAGAGAAACAGTGGACGTGCTTTCGTGGGTCTAAGCCAGTGCTATGGAATCATCATATCGAGAAAAGAAATGCAGTGGCAGTGAGGTATTGGAGCCAAATATATTGCACTCGATATATGTAAGCATGCTTATTGTAATCTCCCGTTTCTTCTAGACTGAGATAAATTTAAGAATCACTCAAGATACACACTGCAATTGAAATATTTCTTTTCTTATAAAGAAGCATCGATATTGCAATCAACTCTTAAATAAGCATAACCGTGCTCAGCGAAGAAATATCTAATATCAAGTACAGAAAAAATCCCTTTACACGAATGCCCACTTCCTCCTCTACCTGGGGTTTGAACCAATGACCTGCGGAACTCAATCCCCTTGCGGTGTTGATCGTTATGCCTTGATACTGTAGAATCATCGTGCGTGTGGAATCAATGTTCTTGGATTCACACGAATTTACGTCCCAACGAACACAGTTGAACACCCGTAAATTGATTGATTGATTATTGAGAAGTCATCATTGCCGGTGAAGGGCTGCACATTTAGACCTATGCTTAGCACTCATGGCTTTTAACAATGAGGGTTCTTTTGCGTGCCAGGCATGCTGAGACACGGGACCTCCGTTTTTGAAGTCATATCCGAAAGACCCGTGATTCTCACTTCTATATGCCGAGCTCCTGGCGAAGGAGCAATCATTACCTATTTTAACGTCTTAGGTTTGACGCAGCCGGTGCGAACGCACGACCTCCTGATCACGAGGCGAGAGCTTTACCACTGAGCCATCGCGTCCGTAGAAGTTACCAAACTATATTTACTGACCGAGTGTCACTTCTGACATTTGTGTAATGAAACATGTACGTATGACAAAACTATGGGACCTATTCTATCGGGCCCATTGAGTCCCCAAAAGGAATCAAACAAGGTCTTGTAATAATTCAGGGTCTGAAATACATGCACAAGTAAAAATAATTTGATTCGTAAATTTATTTGAGAAAATATATTTCTGCTTATATACAAGATATTATCAATATAATCGATGTAACCAATAGGATGATTGTCTCAAAATCTAATATTAACCTGACGTATGCCATTCTATATTTCCTTTCAGGGTGGTGTTTTTAATACGCAAGCGAGATCCCTGTGTGGAACATTCCCGATTTCCACGCCCTGACTTGTTTCTATGATGTTTTATACCTGTATTTGTTTCACTCATGAGGAGACGTTACCAGTTGTAGGTGAAGTGCCACAAATTTCGACCTATAGATGGCGCTAATGGTCGTAACCATGACGGTTTCTCCATGCCTACCGTGACGAGTGACCTCCCTTTCACAGTTATATCTGAAAGACCCGTGAGTTTCGCTTTTACATGTAATGCCGGAGACTTGATGAAGAAACAGCACCACAGCCAATAATTGTGTTAAATGTTTTAGGTTTGACTGATTGATTGAGACTTAATTATAGTGCGGACTGCCCGGAAGGGGCCTTGCAACTCTTGGTAGGGTTGACATGGTGTAGGTGTAGGAATTGAACATCGAATAAGCGCCACCTAGTTGCGAAGTGAACGGCATACATGTGACCATTACGCTACATTGAATACTATTAGTTTGGTATATTTAACTACAAAATCAAAGTTTTTCTTAAAGAAAAGTAAGATTTTTTATCGTAGTGAATCACAGATGTTCCTGTAATTAATCAAAGTTATACTTAATAGATTAAAGTTTCAAGTTTACATGCATATCAAAGTTTTACTACTGTAATTAAAGCATCAAAGTTCTTACTATAGTAAATCAAAGTATTAACTTATTTTTCAAAGTAAATGGAAGTATCTTACTATTTTTAATTTTTATATATTTCAATTAAAACGTTTTTACTATTGTAATTAAGTATCAGTTTTCATTAAAGTATCTCAGTTCTTATTATACATGTAGTACATGTAAATTTGCGTATCTCAGTTCTTACAATAGTAAATTAAAGTATCTCAGTTTTTAATGCTATAATTTGTATCAAAATCTTTATTATAGTATATTAAAGCACCAAAGGTCTTACAATAGTAAATTAAAGTTTCAAAGTTTATACTATAATTGTAATTAGTATCAAAGTTTTTAGTTCTTACTATTGTTATGATAGTATCACAGTATTTCTTATACTAAATTAAAGTGTCAATAAATTAATATAAGTACCAAAACTCTTACTATTACAAGTTAAAGCCCATACATTTTAATACAGTAAATCAAAGTACATGTATCATAGTGAATTAAAGCATCAACAATTTTATAAGACTAAATTAGATCTAATGTATCAATTGTTTTTAAAAATATAAAATTGAAGTATCAAAATTTCATTATAATAAATTAAAGTGTCAAAGTTTTTATTATAGTAAATTAAAGAATCAATGTTTTTTTAATGATAAATTAAAGTATCAAAATTTCATTATAATATATTAAAGTGTCAAAGTTTTTATAATCATATTTAATTAAAGTATTAACGTTTTAACTACTGTAATTGAAAATTTGATATGTAGTACATAAAATATCCCTGTATTTTTATTAATTTATAGTAAACAATGGGATACTATTCAAATTTTGCTAGAGATACAATGCCCTCTAATGAAAAAGAAAGACGTATGAAAAAGACATCTGGAAAAAAATTATAATTATTAAATATCATAATCAGGAATAATTTTTATCAGGACAATCACCCA
The DNA here is from genome assembly GCA_903981925.1 of Ostrea lurida. Taxonomy (NCBI): domain Eukaryota; kingdom Metazoa; phylum Mollusca; class Bivalvia; order Ostreida; family Ostreidae; genus Ostrea; species Ostrea lurida. The sequence continues at coordinate 41,246 of CAJDSM010000582.1, forward strand.
TTACAAAAAGAAGTAAAAACAACCAAAACAAAAAACAAAAACAAAAAACTCTACCACAAAAACCCACCCCACCCCCAAAAACCTGCATTCGTTTTCCTGGATTCCTATACTTGAAAGATAACCCCGTAAACTGTAAAACTGTATAACAAGTGAACTACTTAATGTGCAATATATATCAACGATTCAATAATGAGAAAGAAGTATGAAACAACACCACTCAAAGAGAAAGGAGATATAGAAGAATGCCTCAGCTGGTGTAACCCGAACCCACGGAACACTTTACTCTGCCCCATAAAATCAAGCACAGGAAACTAATATTTACAAACATTTTTCTTCATTTTTGGCGTGTTTTCGGACGCTGGTCATAGACGACCTATAATCATTGCATCCACAAGTGCCCCAGACTCAATCGTCTGCAGGGCTTCAGATTTTGGTGGCAAAATGAGCAGAGCGTTGGCAGTTTTCATGCTTAGCAGACGACTGCTCATCTGGTTCCCCGTGCTGGTAGCGTGTGGGATGGGGTCATTTTCTTGCCACCTGAGAACAGCTCGGTGGTACTCGGGACGAGGATCCAAGCGTACCATCTCATCAACCTATGTAAATATCACATAAACAAAGTTACCCACAGAAGGTATAGATAATGCATAGCGTAATTTGGACAACACGCAAAACAATGAAATTCATGCAACGGAAGTAGTAGATATATCAGCCAAAGAGACGCACGCTAGGGGGCGCCTACACGTGCGTGAAACTGAAGTAACCACGCGAGACTTGCTATCTGAGGGAGATTGTTTCGGTATGTGATAAGATAGCCATCAGTATTTCTAATGTGATCCTATCAGCTGTCAGGGGACGACACCGTTCAACACATCTCTAAGGTATTCCAATCTTTGATAATGTTGAAAAACGTTCCGACGCTACTAAGGAATCTCAGCGTGGACTGAAATAGCCGCATTAATTTTATATGATGCCAAATTAAAAAAAAAGCCATACATATCTGTAGACTACATATATCAAAAGAATGGATCTATCAGAAACCAAAGCAAAAGGGGCAGTGTAAATATTTAGAGATCAGATAACGATGTGATTCGGTGTAAAGTAATTAGCATGGATTCAACAACAGGCCTCGGGAAATCGGACTGCCAGACACTAGCTTAACAAGTACATGCGCTCTTACTGAGACCAAAACAGGCCTTGAAATCTTATTTTTCATGATTATCAAGATTGATACTTAAAAATTCCGATACGGTATCTTCAATCATATTGAATTAAAACGAATGACGAAATAACCGTACAGAGAGTAAGCCTCCCTATAAGAAACACTTCCGCTTTCTATCGTAGCTGATTAGTTGTTCATTAATGTTTAACGTCTACTCAAGAAAATTTCGACTTATTCCGACACAAAACACGGGCGTTCATTGAGGAACCATAAAAATTTGGCCCTGTTCTTTGGACTCGATAGTGAATCATCTTTACCCTTAAGATCCATGCCGCGATATTAACAGTCCCAAATGATATACCCAAAGATCACAGCTCATCACGTGGAAACACCGACTGCCTCCCTCACTTCCAGATTAATGCCGCACGCGACGTCGTCTTACGGAAGTGAACATTTCTTGTGCGATTTCCAAAATATTAGAAGATTTATTCAGCCAAGAAAGATCATATTTCCTGAAGGTAAACGCCCGAGGGGGATGATTTTTTTTCGATGAATAAAATCTTATCTCCCCAACGTTCATACAATGAATTGTTTATTATACCGAAACAAAGCAAGATACAAAAATGCAGTTGAAATTGCGAAAACAAGATTCTGTAGCCGCTCATTTATAATTATGTAGCTCGTAGCACTGCGCCATCAAAGTATTAGAATACACAAGCAACGAAATAAATAGATTTAATTTGATTCCTTTCTCCTTGAATCTTGAATGTTGGTAACTTAACGCTCAGTTGATGAAACTTTGAAATTCGTTTATAAATAATCACGGTTTACATAGAGTTCATGGAAAGTAGACGATGCCGTACACGACGTCCCGAGAGTCATCGAAGGATCTGTAGACTCAATCACGTGATTTGCTCAACCAATAGTATTTCAATAATCGAAGTGTCATTCCCTGGAGGAATGATGAAGTTTAGTAGACATACATGTAAGTTTCATATGTTAACTGATATGATTCATACCTTTTGTTAGACTGTCATTTCCTACTAGAGTTGACTAGGGTAATCCGTTTACTTTATTTCGACTAAGGGCCCACGGCGGGTGTTGATCAGTCAGCAGAGGAGTTTACTCCTCCATGGTACCTGATCCCGCCTTCGCTTTGATCCTGCCTTCGCTTTTGTCAGAAGTCCGTGTTGCTCTTCAGTCGATTTGTATATGTTTTTGGATTATTGATTCGTTTGACACGATGTTAACTTCGCCTTTTGTATAAGTAATA
>CAJDSM010000583.1:12001-29744 GCA_903981925.1 Ostrea lurida
TTGTACAAACGTTGTGGTATATACACGTCACAAACGACAACACACATATACATATTACTTAAGTTATATACCATGTGCTTACAGACAATGCACTACTATATATTTTTCTTTATTACAGAAAGATGTGACATAAATCAAGTGCTTCTTTTATTTTAGCATAGTTGTTGTAAATATAATTTGGTGGTTCTTTTTTTTGAGTGAAACGACATAGAAATGTAAATCATTCGCAGATCTAGATGAAGGGTTGAACTCTCACCCCCTTTTCGTCAGAAAGATAATAACGCTTCGCGCCTCAGAAGGTATACCTCCCCCCCCCCGCTTTCAAATCATCCAAATCCCAACTTACCACCCTTCAATAAGTATTGGATCTGCCCCTGTAAACACATTAAAATTACGGGTAAAGGCAAGATATACAATAGTTACTCATGCATCCCCCAAGAAAAAATCATTTAAACGTAAGCAAGACTATTTGATAAATTATATGATAAAGAACGTATTTGATACCGCCCCCCCCCCCCCTTTAAAAAAAAAAAGAAATGTAGTAATGCTGTAAATATAAGCGTATCTAAACAAAGCTATTGGAGTGATTATTTACCATTTCTAAATGTTAACACCAAGTGATATATACACGACAACATCCATGGAGTAGGTCTAGATTATACGCCCCTAAAGATAAAGCTGATAAATAGTAGATTTCGACTTTTGTTTTGTGTATTACAAATAATCTGCAGACTCATCGATAGAAGCGACATTTTGAGGACAACATATTCTTCTTTTTATTAATTATAATCATAATGTTACCTGTAGCGTTAAACTATGCGTAGCAAGGTACATCTACTAGCTCCCAGTATCATGAGTGAAGGTAGGATATCAGCAATCAATCGGCAATCCTCGACTAACTCCGCTACGTCCGTATAAAACCTCGGAGGAATGGTTGAGGGATAATGTATCGATTTGATACATTTCTCCGCCGGAAGTACATGTTTACTCATTCCACTGGACTCTTCCTTCGGCTACAGACGACTTTTCTCGCATTGATGCAGTTTAGAAAAAAAGTAGACTTGGCATTCACTCGGTGAATAATTGTAAGTTATTTGCAACCGTTTTCTTGCTGATATAACGCGTCGTGTAAGTGGAGCCGACGAAACGGATATTTTGTTTTTGAACACGTGAATTCAAATATCCAATATGGCAACAATCCGATCACATCAGAGGTCAGTGTGCGAGGTACGAGCCACGCCTGGGAGTTCCGAGTGATCAGCAATCGGAACATCGCTCAGCCTTTTCCGTAGAAACGGAGGCCGACGATGTTCTGATTGGGCTATCGGATCACGCTCGTCCATTTCCGTAACCGGATATAAACTGGTACCCCGTTGATTGGTGCTAAACACAAGATTAAATTTTCTAACTTGGTATTATATTTGGCATGTGGGTGTATCGCCATGAGAAGATGTATCACCATGGGAGGATATGTCACGTTCATTCATGACCTCTGTATAACCTTGACCTTGATCTCAAGGTCAAACTTGTAGCATTTTTAACATGAAATTCTGTCCGAGCCATGTCTTCTTTGTTCAAGCTTTAGTGACTAAGTGAGCACAACAATATGTGGGTGGCGGGGTATCATTTGTGAGTTTTACTCACATTATTTCTAGTTTGTCTTGTTGAACGTCAGCTGGAGTGGTACATCGATGGCATAACCTCGCCCAACCAATCATGGAAAGCAGTCATGAGAACAGCTCTAAGTTAACTTAGAGCAGACGTAAAGCGGTCATAAGCAGTCATAGAGCTGTTCTAAGTTAACGTCGAGCGGCCATAGATTAGAACACCTCTATAGGTGTTCTTTCTTAGAACAGCACCGGTCAAGAATTAGAACAGCTCAGTGTATATATAATTAACCGCTTTGAAAAACTGTCAGTTTATTTTAAAATTCGCACGTGAATGGTCAGTGTCTTTGAAATGCCGCCTGCGAAATTAAATAGACTGCCTTTTTACATAAGACAGAGAATTGTTAATCTAAGAAACAGTGGGAAGGCATTTGTGCAAATAGAGAGGATATTGATACAATCAGAAGGTATATTCAACAAAAAACTCCGGAAGGCTGAGGGAAAAGATGACCAATATTCCGAAATATGATTAAAAAATACGTTTGGTGCGAATGGCATAATTCTCGTTCAATTATTCGGTATATTGCACACTTTTAATAGCAAAAATCTTGTTATAGACCTCCATTTCAATTTCTGTTTTTGCGGGGTTTTTTGTTGTTGCTAGTATTCATATTGTTTATAACCAAACCAGACCTTGAAGGAAATTAGCGACGAAAAATAAGTAATTAATGATTTCTCTCGATCTTAATATTTAATGTTCGATCGAAATGTCAGTTTCCAATTAAAATTGAGGACAAACTGCGTGATTCTAGTATTCGAAGGCAGACGAGAGACTGTTCTAGGCCATATATACATGTATTTATCATGCAATGATTCTAATCTATAACAGTGTCTTTTCTAGAACAGTCAGGATTCTGACCCAGAACAGTCAGAATTTTATTCCAGAGAAGTCGTAGAACAGCTCTAGAGCAGTCTGCAGAGCTGTTCTAAGCTAACTTGGAGCAGTTGTAGAGCTGCTCTAAGTTAAGTTAGAGCAGTTCTAGAGCAGTCAGCAGAATTGCTCTAATTAACTTAGAGCAGTCATTAGAACTGCTCTACGACCGCTTTAAGAGAGGTTAGAGGAATGTGCATTTATCATAAGAAAATTGCTCAGTGAAAATTGTAAACATCATTCGGCTCTCGTTGATTAAAAATAGCGCTAAGGATGTTGACCTCCTGCCGTAAGGTACTAACTCTACAAGATTCCAACATCTGTTAGAAACACTGTATCTAGACGTCAAGGTTAACTTATTGTATTGTAGTGACCAGGGAAAGTATACAAATAATTAGTATGTAAAAGAGATGTAATTCGATTATCAAATAAGGTAAGGAATCTTGGAGGGTGAACGCTACTATCTGTATAAATAAGAGGCGGAAAATCATAGCTTAGAATCCTTAGTGGTAACTGGGGGTTATGGTTGTCTGCTCAATTAATTTATACAGGACGGGAATTAGAACAGGACCACTTCCCGTACCTGTGGGCATATTACAGAATCCAGTAAAATAGGATTCGACTTCCAGTCAAGGATATACCTCTCATAAGTGGATTTCATGCGGCTTGACTTTTTGTTTTATCAGTCCTAAAACAAATCTTCAACACTATACTGAAGTTTATAGATCTGATAATAACAATTTGTCAGTACGATGAGTTTCCACAATTTCGTTGGATTTTCGTAACGATAACGCACAATATATCAAGTGGTGGATCCCGACTTAACAAGAGTGTTAGGATAATCGTAACACCTCTCACAAGCCAAGGGAGTGCGAGATCGAAAACACAATATTTCCCCGTTATCAAAGTCATCAAGAACTCGTCTTTTTTTGTTACGATACATCTGTAAATAGATGCCATTGAACAACGAAAAAATAAGAGCGACATCCAATTTTACGTTAGATACTTTCCCCCATTTGAATGGTAAACGAGCTCAGTGAACTACATACAGAGGCGTAGGACTGATTTTGAAAGTGGGGGGGGGGCAACTAAAAAAACAAAAACACGGAAAGTGGGGGGGGGGGGGGCAAACTTCAAAAATATTATGACGTCATCCATACAGGCCATGCAGATTCTGCATATATAGATAAAGTAAAATATCTGTATCTCGAATATGGTTTATCTCGAATACCGCTTATGTCGAAGTCGACTGCCGGTCCGGCCGTTTTCCTCTAAAAATGATTTGAAAAACTCCCGATATCTCGAACACTATAATCTCGAATATCTTCAAGTATTTTCAAGGTCCCATGCCTTATTTCACATGGTATCTCGAAGTGCGATCGATAAGTGAAGCAAGCATACAAATTTGCACGATCGTTTTAATTTTGAAACACGTTGTGAATTCGAGGGATGTTAAAAGATATATTTTAAAAAACCGAAAATGTTTGTCTTTGAAATGCCATAATATTAATTATCAACTTGTATTGACCTATAAGAGACGACAACGGGTTGTTTGTTATAATGTAAAACCCATATGGTGCATCAAATATCCTCCATTCAAAAAAAATGTTCATATCTCGAACCCCGGATATCTCGAAGTTTATTCAAAGTCCTTCAACTTGGAGATAGAGGTATTTATTTGGAATATCTCTGGTGTTTTTTCTCGCATTGCATTTTTTTTAAGTACATGTAAGTAAGAAAGGGATAAATACACATATTTATTGGTACAACACAATTACAATAATTGGCAATTAGGCCCATTGAATATCATTCGATAATGTTTACATATCTTTACATATCTTTTATGTGCAATTAAATGTACATACCAACTTCTAGATGAAAAGGTGAAGATAACGAACAGCTGATCAATCTCATAAGTCCCAAACAGAATACAAACAAGAGTTAGGCCAACACGGACCCCTGGATACACCAGCTTTAGCTAGTGGGTCAGGCCTAGGAGGAGTTAGCATTCCCCTGTTGATATGCAGCTTGTCAATTATTCTTTGCTTTATGTTTGGTAAAAGGTGTTGAATTGAATTTTTATATTTTGTAATGTTTGAAAATTCAAGATTATCTAGAATAGAAAATATTTTCATAGTCCAAGCAATGTGGTCACTTGTGGATTGATAAAGTTTAAAAGCCAAATAATCAGACGTTATCAGATGGTTCCAATATTAAATACTCGAGAATGAAATTTTGGACCAAGGTGCATTCTATTAAGTTCTGCTAAACAACGAGCATTAGATGATTTGCAGTGCACTCCGAGGATATATCTAATTAATTTTGAGTGAAATTTTTCTATGTTTGAAACATCTTTGGATGAGAGATCCGCTCCCATATTTCTTATAATAAAGAACTGGTAGTACAATAGCATCAAAAAGTTTTGCTAAACGTTTACGTGGATTATCAATACCAATAAGTCTTTTCATTTTGAAACATGCCTTTCTGGCTTTTTCAAGAAGCACAACTCCTCTCATTACATTTCATCATAACACCTACATAACAGTATTTTGGTACAATTTGTATCATATTGCCATTAATTGTAAATTCATTCACTTGGGATTTGCCATTTGAGTTAAATATCAAATTGTTTATTTATCTACATTGACCTGCAGTTTCCAGTTTGAACAATATTTGCTGAGACTATCAGGCTGTTTTGTAAACCACTTTTGCTTTCAGAAAATATTACAATATCACAGCATATAACAGACAATTTACATGAACATTGTTTACTTGTACAGGATCACATTTTCCATTTTTCAAGTCATTGACAATCCATCAATAAATATATTGAGAAGTAAATAAACTTAATGAATATTTTTAGTGCTCACATCACCCGATCAGATTAGAAGCTATTTTTTTTTATTAAAAACCAATGCAATGGCGTTGATACATTTATGTCTGTACATGAAATTATACGAAAGCAGATTAGGAACACACTGATAAGGGAAGGACAGAATCAAGGAAAAAGAAAAAAAAATTGCATGTACCCGCACATGGCAAATTTCGCTAAAGTTACAGGCCCTAAAGTAATACCGGTTTATTCATATGAGTACACTCAAGTAAAATGAGACAATATAGAATGATACCACATTGTAACATTAGTATGTAAGGCAAAGATAACGAACAGTGATAAATCTCGTAAGTCCTAAATAGAATACAAAACAAGAGTTGGGCAAACACGGACCCCTAGACATGTAAAGGGAACAATCCGTAGTCAAATCAGTGTGTGAAAAACGGCTTAACAATGGCTATGAAACATATCAGACAGCATTTGACTCAATCGTAGGTCATATTGACAACTAAATTGTATAACGACCACTGAATTTACGAAATGCTGCCTTTAAACATGACTGTTAAACCCCTGCAAGAACACTTGTCTGTAAGTAGCCTGCCTCGTTTCAAAAACTGATCATACGCAGAACAAGCTCTTCTGTATCGAATAAGTTGAGAGACATACACACCATATGCAGGTGATGATGGAATATTGCTACATAAAATATGGGAAGTTGACGATGGAGAAGCCGAAATCATCCCGTTTGTAACATTATATTAAATTAAGGATGATCTCCCTCAGGCATAGCTCTGATCCTTCGAAGTAGTTGGTCCCAGTCTTTGGCACTACTTTGTTCACCTTTATAAAGTTTTACTTTCATGTTTCGGATTTCCAACATTCGGTTTGGGCATCACTGAAGAGACATAATTTGCGAAATGCGCATCTGGTGCATCAAAATTGGTACCGTATATGATTATATTATGACCCCTGGGTCGAGGCCTCTGCTGGTGGACTGTTAGTCTCCGAGGGTCTCAACAGCCCAGTTCCTAACTTGCTATGTACTATGTTACTAGCTTGAATCGGATTTGTATTTTAATTGAAAATTAGAAATTTATATAAAAATTAAGGATTATCTCCCTCAGCATAGCTCTGATCCTTCGAAGTATTTGGCCCCAGTCTTTGGCACTACATTGTTCACTTTATAAAGTTTTTACTTTCATGTTTCGAATTTCGAACATTTCTGTTTGAGCATCACTGAAAGGACATAATTTTTCGAAATGCGCATCTTGGTGCACTGCATTAATCGAGAATTGAATAAATTATGGTCTTCGTTCCGATAGTTAGATGCTTGAAACTCCGAAATTGTTGGGAAATTCACGAAACATGAATAAAACTTTATAAAAGTTATTATGAATCAATGTTCAGTGGCCAATGGACGGACATACGTTGGGCCTATTCTTCGACAGGAGTCAAGCTAGGCCTGAGGGAGATAATCCTTAACTTTAGATATAAATTTTCTAATTTTCTATTGTAATTAATACTATATCCGTATTTCAAGCTAGTAACATAGTACCATAGCAACTGGGCTGTAGGACCTCGGGACTAACAGTCCACCAGCAGAGGCCTCGACCCAGGGTCAGTAATTATAATTCATATATCACGAGGGGGACGGCGTCATACCGAACTTGTGTTGACTTGGTCTAGCCAGTCCCCGATAGGCGCAGTGTCGTCGAAATATTAATGCATGCCTTTCCACTAGGATGCTCTTTTCAAGCTAATGCTCAGAAATTGTCTTCGCATAATTGTCTCTACGAGCATTACTAGTTAGGTATACGTATATCTGAAAAGCTTATAATGTATTAAAAATTAGCGAGAATTATTAATTAGGCTTAAAGTGCGAAAAGTAAGACTATTCTGTAAGTTAATACTCAAACTATTTTCAGAAGAGAGGTGTGATACTACTCCGCTCAGGCTAGAGTACGCTGCTAGAAGTGCTTGCCGAAGAAGATAAGTATTTTCGGCTTCTCAAGTCTTTATCTGTAGAATCATACAATTTCTATTTTTTTACGTATTATGTCATTTTCAAAATCTCTTATCCGAATAATCAAGGTAGAACTTATACAACTTCTATGGCCTTATGCGGGAAATTCTCGAAAAACCAACCCTTTGCGGATAATTGAGCATCACTGAAAGGACGATTAATTTCTTCCGAAATGCGCATCTGGTTGCATCAAATTGGTACCGTAGGATGAATTATATTATGACCCCTGGGTCGAGCCCTCTGCATGGTGGACTGTTAGTCCCCCGGGGTCCTACAGCCCAGTGGCTAATGACTATAGTTACTACTTGAATACGGATATGTTGTATTTAATACAATATAAAATTAGAATTTATACTAAATTAGGATTATTCTCCCTCAGGCATAGCTCTGATCCTTTTCGAAGTATTAGGCCCCAAGTCTTTGCACTACAGTGGGATCACTTTTATAAAAGTGTTTCTGTCGATGTTTTTCGGATTTCCAACATTTTCGGTTTTCAGCATCACTCGGAAAGAGACATAATTTTTCGAGAATGCGCATCTGGTACATCAAAATTGGTACCGTATATGTTGTATATTCATAAAGTTGAGTAGTAGTTTGCCGTTCTGTGTATTTGCACCAATCGTTCTTAGTTTTATATTCGTGATATTCTATAGAGGACTACGGAGATTATCACTGTATCCCGTTACTTTTGCCCATTTTACCCATAAAGTCAATGTTACCTGAAAAGTTCGTGTATATTCGACTATGTGGTTAACCTTTATTGAGAGCTGTACTCAATTGATATGTGTGACTCCTGTTCATTTTTAGGGCCAGTTATCCGTTTTTAGAGGGACGTAATATTTGTGCCAATGTGCATGGGTACCAAATGCCCGCATCTTTTATTTTATTCGATTTTTCCTTTTCAGTTCATTTCTTACTTATTCCCGCAGCAATGTTGTTTCCCTAAATTTTGTCTATCTACGTATAATGTATTTCCAATTACGATATTTGCTGACAGACTAGTATAAAATGTTCAACAACGCTCAATCTTACATTGGTTTTTTTAAAAGAAAAAAAAATCGTAGCTTTCTGATAAATTCACCGAGGTGACTATGTGATGCTCTGAGCCTTTCAATATTCTATTTATAAAGTTCCATGAATAGTTTTACTTCTTCAAGTTATAAATTTGTTTTTGAGTTGTTTGTTTTACAAATCGACTTGATAAACAAAGATTGAAAAATGTGTGTGTAGACAAGTAAAAAAGATGTTTCATCGAGAATTAGTGTGTTATATGCTTGATGATTTAATTGTCTATTTCTCGGAAGAGTGGCTCAAATCGGAATTTACAACATCCTTTGATACTCTCCAGCTATTATTCGTTCAAACTGGAAACTGCAGGTCTAATTGTAGATAAATTAAACAATTTTATATATAACGCAATAATGGTGCTCAAATCGATCCAAGTATGATATGAATTTATCAATTCATAGCAATATAGATGACTAATGTTATGTGATCAAATGTCACTGTTATGTAGGTGTATGTGAACTGCTAGATGACAGAGGAGTTGTGCGTCACTTGAGAAAACCAGACATAACGGTTCTGTAGTTTCGGAATGAGAAGATCTTATTTGTATTCAACTTTAACTCAGACGTAAGTTCTAGAAAAATCACTTCATTATATGTGAATAGCTAATAATGTACTACAACAGTCTTTTATTACGTATTGACAATATGGTGGCCGGACTCTCATCGTCATAAGATGTTTCAAGGCACTTAAGAACAGGAATGTCTACTAAAATTAATTTAGATTCCTCGGAGTATAGCACTGACAAAGATCATCTTATGACTCTTGTCCTTAGCAGAACTGAATTAGTGATGGCCACCTGGTCCAAAATTTAGTTCTCGAGATGTTAATTTAGGAACCATCTATTACGGGGTCTGATTATTTGCTTTTAAACTATTTCGGCTAACGACCACAGCTTGGACTACTGAAATAATTTCTCATTCTAGATAATCCTCTGAAATTTTCGAACTTACAAATATAAAAATTCAATTCAGACACCTTTAACCAACTCAATTAAGGCACAAAAATTGATCATAGCTGATATCAACAGGGATGCGCTAATCCTCCTAGGCGGAAATCCACCTAGGCTAAGCTGTGATCAGGTCCGTGTTAGCCAAACTTATTTTGCTAGTTTTGTTTGGATTATGAGAAATTGAATCACTGTTCGCTGTATATCTTCCCTTTTCATCTTAAGATGTTCGGATATGTGTACATTTAAATTGCACATAAAAGAAATGTAAGATATGTAACAATTATCGTACACATAGATATCAATGGTCCTAATTGCCAATTGATGAATTGATGGATGGTGAACCCAATAGATAGTGCATATTATCCTTTCTTCCTTACAGCTGTAACAACTTAAAGAAACACTGCATTGCGAGAAAAAACGACCAGTATTTTCCAAAAGAAATACCTCTATCTCCAAGTTGAAGGACTTGAATAATCTTCGAGATATCCGGGGGTCGAATTTGAACATTTTTTTTGAATGGGAGGGATATTTAATGACACATATGGTTTCTACATTTAAACAAACAACCCGTTGTCAGTCTCTTATAGGTCATATACTCAATTTATTAATATTATGCATATCAAAACATTTTCGTTTTTAAGATTAATCTTTTTAATAATCCCTCCGAATTCACAAATCGTGTTTTCAAAATTATAAATACGATCGTGCAATTTGATATGCTATGCATTCATCTTATCTATCGTCCTTCGAAATAACCATGTGAAATTAAGACATGGACCATTTGAAGAATACCTTGAAGATATAACGAGATTATCAGTGGTTCCAGAGACAATCGGGAAGTTTTTCAAACATATCTCATTTTTGAGGAAACTCTGGCCGGATACGTGCAGCGATCGACTCGACATCAAAGGCAGGTATCGAGTAATAACAATATTCGAGAACAAGTATGGTATTTATTATATATGCATATCATGCAATGGCATGTATATGATTGACTCATATATTTAAGTTTCCCCCCCCCCTTCCGTTGTTTTGGGTTTATTAGTGTTGTCCCCTACCCCCATTATCAAATTCCGATGTCCTACAGACCTGCTATGTAGTTCCCTGAGGTCGTTTACATTCCACATGGGAGATCTAACTTAATTGGATGTCCGCTCTTTTTTCGTTGTTCAATGGCAACATCTGTTTACAGTATGGTATCGTTTAAACAAAAATAAACGATAGCATTCGAATGCGACTTTGATAACGGGGAATATTGTTGTTTTCGATCTCGCACTCCCTTGGCTTGTGAGAGTGTACGTTATCTAACACTCTTGGTAGTCGGGATCCACACTTGATAATTTGTCGTTATCGTACGAAAATCAACGAAAGTGGAACTCTCTACTACAAATTTTTATTATCAGATCTATAATCAGTATAGTGTGAGAATTGGTTAGACTGATAAACAATAAAGTTCAGCACGCTGATCCACTATTGAGACGATTTCCTTGATGGATGTCGATCCTATAGTGTATGATTCTGTAAGATGCCCAGAGTGGACGGAGTGGGTCCTTAATATTACTAGTATTATGTTCTTATTCCCGTCTGGATAATTTAACTCGAGCAGAACTAACTATAACTCTCCGCCATGTTACCACTCGATTCTAATTGATTTTACCGACTCTCTACTTTATATAGGGTGTAGCGTTCCACTCCAGATTCGCGTTCTTTATTGATAAAGCGACATTTCCAACATCTTGTTCTCATACTTTATTTGTATCTTTCCCTGGATGATCTAACAATACAAATTAGTATTATGAAACCTTGAACGTGCTAGATATAAGTGGTTCTAACAGATGATGTGGATCTTGTAGATTTAGTACTTACGGCGAAGAGGTCAAACATCCTAGCCTATTTTTTACATCAACGAGAGCGAAATGTGTTTGACAATTTTCACTTGAGCATTTCTTGTAGATGGCACATTACATTTACCTCTCTCTTAGACGGTCTGTTTAAGAGGAGCGTTATAATAGGACCTGCTCTAAGTTAACTTAGGCAATTCTGCTGACTGCTCTAGAATGCTCTAATTACTTAGAGAGCTCTACAACTGCTCCAATTTGCTTTTAGACAGTGTGCAGCAGTATTGCTCTTAGAAGCTGTCTACGACTCTCGGTACTAAAAATTATGACTGTTCTGGGTCACGCCATCCTGACTCTCTCTGAAAAAACTGTATGTATTGATACATTGCATGATTAAATACAATATTATGGCCTAGCAGGTCTCTTCCTCTGTTCGCAGTTATCAGATAAAGAATGCACAGCAGTTTGTTTCCTCAAATCATTTTATTAGGAATACTTTATCGATCGAAACATTTTATATATTTAAGATCGAGAAATCATTTACATTACTCTTGATTTATTCGCTCGCGAACCTCAGTTCTTGCGGTTGGATTCGGTTACAATCCTATGAATTTCTAGCAACAATCATAGCAAACCTCGCAATGGATAACCGATAATTTGAAAGGCGGATGTTCTTTTACAGTTTTGGCTTGTATAAAGGGTGTGCCAATACCGGATATTGAACGCGGAAAAGTGGTAGCTTTCGCCCCACATTTTTAATATTTCGGATATTGGTCATCTTTCCTCGCGCTCGCCGGAATGCTTTGTGAGTTTGATAGGTCACCTTGTGATTGTCGTTTTGCAATGCGCTCATATTGTCAAACAAATGCACTCTCTCGATTTTACATAGATTAGATTATACGATTTCTCCTTCTTCCTATATAGATAGAGAACGAGCAATGGCTCTCTTTCAATTCGCCACAGCGCCGCGGCAATTTTTTCTAGAAGGAACATGACCGTCCCCGGTCAATGGCAACAAAAACTGAGCTGAATTCCCGTATCTCCCGTCGCGAATTTTACAAATACTTACCAGATCTGACATGTTTCACAGCGGTTACAGGTATTATCAATGGAGACATGTCTTACTTCCCTTCCGGAGGTGTTGGTTCTAGATGTGAATCAACGTATAGGGTGTCATCCGCGTTATGCCGCTCGACGTTAAGTGCATAGGTTAGAGATTACAGCTCTTGCGCTCTTATTGACCGGCGTTTAGTCTCTAGTTTAACTGTAAAGCGGCTCTACATGACTGCGGTCACATTGGGTTTGGGCGGTTCAGGCCAATCGGCAATTGTAGCCACTCCAGCTTGACGTAATTTCAACAGACAAATCTAAATAATTTGAGTAAAACTACAATGATACCCCCCGCCACCCCACATATTGTCTTGCTACTTAGTTCATTAAAGGTCCCACCTGAGACACAAGAAACCCCAGTCCGTCTCGTGACGAGGTAGTCTGATTTAAACAATAGGCTTGACAAATTTGACTTGGTTTATAGCCGATAACGGTCAGAACGTTTTTATATCGATCGAGTATACGTAGTTTGGCACTGAAACGTGAAAATTCCTGCCATGGGTTGATACATCGCACTTATTCCATTTTGGGCGTTATGCAACCCCACATGCTCCAGAAAAAATACCCAGTGAAAGAAATCATACAACTCTCTAGAACGTGTGTGTTATTAAGCACAATCGCTTACAAACGGCGCTTGGAAGCCCCAATCGTCAGCTGAGTAGTATGGCGCACTGAGATCGCGAAGGGTTCCAGTTTAATCGTTCGGGAAATGGACGAGCGTGATCCGATTAGGCCCAATAGAACATCCGTCGGCCTCCGTTTTTCTACGGAAAGGCTGAGCGATGTTCCGTGCTGATCATCGACTCCAGGCCGTGGCTCGACCTGCACACTGACCTCTGATGTTGATCGGATGTTGCCATATGGATTTTGAATTCACAGTATTCCAAAACAAATACCGTTTCGCGGACTTCCACTATACCGACCGTTATGTTCAGCAAGAGCAAAACGGTTGCAAATAATTACATTATTCACCGAGTGAGCCAAGCTTACTTTTTCTTTTAAACTGCATCAATGCAGAGAATGTCGGTACGCAAGGAAGGTCCGGGGTGAGTAGAGCACATTGTTTACTTCCGGCGGAGAATGTCATCAATCGATTAGCTACCCTACTACCATCACATCCGAGGTTAATTATACTCCGAACGTAGCCCCGGGTTCAGTGTCGAAGTTTGCCGCTGAAATTTTGCTTCTCTGGTATCTCCTTCATCCATGATACTAGTGAATAGTCAATGGGAGGCTAGTAGATTGTAACTTTCTAAATAGTTTACTCTACAGGTAACTGTATGGTAGTCTATCATTATATAAGAAAGAAAAATATTTGTCATCAGAAAAATGATGGACGCTTCTATCATAAGGTCTGAGTTATTAGTATCTAGTATACACCAACATCAAGTCGTGATATTACTAACATTTTTCAGCTTTTACTTGTAGGGGTATTCTCTAGGACCTACTCCGAATGCGATGTGTCGTTCTTATATATCAGTTGGTGTTACAATTTTAGAAATGGTTTAATAATTATCTCAGATAGCTTTTGTTTTGATACGTCTTTATATTTTACGCTGGACCTACGCATCTCTCTTTTTTTTTTAAGGGGGGGGGTAGGCTGGTTCAATCACGTTCTTTTATTAACTAATCAATTTCAAAATAGTTCTTGTTATCGTAGTTAAATGGATTGTATTTCTTGGGGGATGCGATGAGTACTATTATATCTTTGCCAGTACCGTATATTTTGTTTTAAGGTTTCAGCAGCGGGTCAGTCATATTATTTGAAGGGTGGATTTGGGAAATTGATTTTTTAGTAAGAAAGGGTGATGATGAGGGAGGAAAACTGTACTCTGAGCGCGATAATGCAGTTTAGTTTTGACGAAAAGGGATGGTTGAGGATTAACCCACTTCATTACGATTACTGCCGAGAATGATTTAACAGTTCTATCTTGTTTTCTACTCCTAATAAAAAGAACCACAGATATTACTAATCTTACATAACATTGGCTAAAATAAAGAAGATTGATTTTATGTCAGCTCTTTCCTCATGTAATGAAGCAGAACTATACTTATAGTAGGCATGTCTGTAAGCACATGTATTTAATATAACTAATTATTGTATATATTGTTTGGTTTGACATGTTGGTACGTTTGATGACAGTTATACTGCATAACCACGACGTTTGTAAAACTGTGGCGATAAGTGGGTGGGGGTGGGTGGGCAAGAGGGGCTATAAGTGTGACAAAGGGAAAGCCTTCGAATGATTAAAATTACGTGCAAGCCGAATTATCCTGCTTATTACAGGTTGGATTAATGATACAGTATTTCATTAACCAAAAGTTGCGGCTTGTTTTAAAGGAACACCTAACTTTTAACATGATGAATTAATTCTAGTCGTATATTCATTTTTACTAAGCTACAGGGGTTTCTAAGTATATTGAGAAGACGGTACCGTGTGTTGCTACTACTTTAAAATTACGAAAAGATGAAAGCGGACTGGTACTGCAGCGATGGAAATCGTGCATACCCTAGATCTAACCTATAGTGTTAGGTATTTGATATTTTTAACTTGAAAGTACTTTGTCTAATTGATAAAAAACAGAACATTATGTTTCAAATAGCACATAAAAACCATTTACCAATGTATATTATGATTACTAATCTTCTTCTTTGTTGGAGAGTGAACAACGGTTCAGTATTACGGATTTTGTAGAGATGGGGTTCCGTCTATTAGTTTTACACACGATCATCCGTCCTTCTGTCTGTCCATCAACAATTTTGTGACCACTATCTCACAGCCTATGCATTCTACATAGCGCCTTGCACAACTTTGGCCACTTGTTTATTCCATATTGCGAGATAGAATGTAATTTGGTGCTAAAGTGTAACACACAATCTATGGGATATAGAAAACTTTCAATTTTTTTGGGTGACAAAATTTACAGAATTTCCCGCAAATTATTTTGGTGAACCCAAAATTCAAGATATCGATTTACATGGCGGTTGGACTTTTGCACACTTTGGTGGTGATCCACATATGTCATTTTGGTGGAAACCTTCAAATGCACGTTTTTGTCCTATTTTGAAACCCCATAAACCTTGGAATCTGGGTTTTAACTCAGCAACGGTAATATTGAATAGTCAATGAGATCGATCGTATTGGATTAGGCCATGTTGGAAATGGGTTCCTAGATGTATCGATCCAACCGTCCTTGTGCTTCATCTGATTACGGGTTAAACCGCAGGTATTGGGAGTATGGTTGAAGCACAGAGAAGAAGCATTTCTCTTCATGGCCCATCTAAAAGGTCAGTTCGATCAAGTTTGGTTTTGTAATAGGTGAATTTCCTCTATAAACTCGAATTTTGGGCCAGAGGATCATGAGAATTCAGTTCCCGCTTTTCGTTGGGTGTGAGCCCAACCGAAAATCAAACCTATCTACATGATAATGATGTAGAAACTGTTTGCCTTTCGTCCAAAACCGTGTCCGTCCGATTCTGATTTCGACAATGCCATAATCTTAGTCCGCTCAGTCTGTGTGTTACAAGTGGCAGGAATTGTCGGTTGCTTAAGGCTAAATATGGAAGCCGATTATTTTGCTACGTCATGACTAATCACCTAGAACGGCTGACATGTAGCCATCGTCGGTATAGTGTTCTGACGTGTATACTCTATGCCGGCTTGCTGCCTTTGTCGGTGGCCGTTAGTCGCTAGTGGTTTTGATATATATGGGGAATCCCCTTGTGATACCTTGTGGTTCCGGGTGATTGTAGAGATAGAATTGAATCTTCCGCAATGTACATATTGTGCGAAAGGCCAACCCTTGCTCGCGAAACTGACCATACCAACTAAATCGTGCAAAAAGAGTTATGGAGAATTCTACTCGTGTTATTTAAATGCGGAAGGTTACCCGTGCAGACATTCAATGTATGTTGTTCTCTAGATATGCGTTATGCGGGACCCATTGCTGATTTGTCAGTGTGTGTGTCTAGTTTTGTTTTATGCGGACCCTTGACTGGCTTTGTCAGTGTTCTAGTGTTGCTTTATTATGGGTCCCTTGGCGACTTTGTCTGTGTGTTCTAGTTTTGTTGTGAATCTGCGGGGTCTTGCGTTTGTCAGAGCTTTTGTTACTGTTTTCTTTAATGACATGGTATCAGTGATTTGCCCTTCGCACTTTTGTACACTAGGATGTTTATTGTGTTTCCATGTTGGTTACTTATCGGGGTTTCCTTGATGGGACCATCATTAGTAGATGTTAGCTTTCGTGTAATGTCCTTGGAGTCCTTAGTCCGGTTTGAATTAGTCAGTGGTGATTGCGCTTTCTCTAAATGGAGGAGTATTATTTGGCCGAATATAAATGCGAAGATTATCCAGAAACGCAATTTAAAGATAGGTAACTATCTGTCTTCCATGTGTGCTACTTACCTTGTTGGAGTTTTCTACTTTCCATTCGTTTCCAAAGCTGAATTGTTTGGTTTGGATCCACAAAAGATTCGGAACAAAACGTCTACCCGCTAGACTAATTGTTTGGATGGTTGATGAAAGTTGTAGATAGATTTATAATAGTACAGCTTGCCAAGTATATTATTCTGTCTTTAACCTGCTTGGCGTTTGGGTTACAGTTGCTGTAAGTAAAGGCGTTAACAGATATGAGTGATGCCTTATGATGATATGAAAGTAGGCTCCTGCCGTACCAGTCCTAATACACGACCCAAAGAACCAAATTGGCAAAATCCCCGTGCCCCGTGTGTAGGTTACCAGGTGTTGGTGCTCAAGATAGCAGGAGCCCGAAACTGGCGCTGTGACTGGGTCTAATCCAGGCCACCTCGGACAGTACCGGAGGTATTATCCCCTTAAATAAATTTTCCAGTGCGACCAGTATTTCACTTCTAGCATACGTCCTCGATAAACTCTTCATTATGTCATACTAGTAACAACCTTATCTGCTGGTTATACTTCGTTTTCCAGTATAATTGGATACACTAATAGTCGGAGAAGAGAGGAGCAGTGAATCTCCCGGTCAGCCACACCCGTTCTCGCAAGAGTCCCCGGAACTTGCTCTTGTAGATCTTTAGTGGGAGTGGCGATCACGTCGGAATATGTACATGTGGATTCTGGCACTGCTATATATTGCATTTTGCTGACTTTCAGCGCCAGAAATCTCATAGTGGTGCATGAAAGATTTTTAAATCATTGACCCAACACTAAGTAGTTCTTGTTGTTGGTCCATTCCAAAACGATCAACCTTAATTTATTTCACGGGTGTAACTTACATGGTTGAATTTCTTGCAAGGATGAGTGTGTATAGTGCTGTCTTGTAATAATAATGTTTATCCCTCCCGTAAACATAAAGGTCATGCTTGTTTTCGTCTTTCTGTAGCGGCAATCTCATTCCTATCTCCT
>CAJDSM010000583.1:29769-40247 GCA_903981925.1 Ostrea lurida
GCCTGGTACAAACAATATACAGTGGGAACCCTCTATATTATGTTTTTCATTTTTATTTCAAAATAATCTAATACATGTACATGTAGTTTTATTGGAGATATTTGATTTTCTTCACCTTTTCACTACGAATCTCCCCGCAACAAACAAGTTGTCACCTTTTGTCCACACATAACCGTATGGATTATTCAGATCACAGTTCTCTATATAGCCGAGGAACTGTCCATTTTGGTCCAGAGATGTGATACAGTGGTATCACAGTCTGCTGTCAGGATCTGACTCTGACTGTCTGTTGTGATTCCCCTGGGTTGAATGGTTTGCTTTTGGTAGTAGAAGAATGTCCAGCGTATTTAAATCGCGAGTTTTCCAGCCTGGTTGACCACCACTACTGCACCAGCTCCGCTGTCCGCCACACAGATATCCAGATTTTCTGTTCTCACTGATGTATTTAATTTGACTATTTTCTGAATATAGAGGCTTACCCTCATCATCATACTGGATTGTTTGTTTCTCTGTGGAACCTGTGTAACGAACAACTTGGATTGTGTTTTATCATCATTGTACATGATAACCAGCAGATCACCAGAGGAGGTGACACAGAGTTGGCTGGGTCTCCAGCCTGTAATCTGATCACCTCCTCTGTCTGTCCACTCTTCACTTTGTTCACAGTCTTTGTTTGTCCCATCAGTGTACACTAGATCCCCATACTTGTCACTGCTATATCAAGTGATAATCCCCCCGATTTGTTGTTGATTGTATTGATAACTGTACCTTGAACATTAAAGCATTTCATATCGCTAACTGAAAATCCACTTGTCCAGAATATCTTCTTCACTCAGACAGGCAACATTGAGGAGGTATTTATACCCAGTATTTGTTGTAGTGACAAGCTCTGGTTCATCCATCAGTTCTTTGGGTGAGGTTTCTGCTTTTCTTCAGTTTGTAGCCATTTTCATCTGTCGGGAATGATAATGGTATCAAAGATCCCAGTGACTTGTAAAGTTGTTCACTGTCTATTGTTTTGACTAAATGTAGGCAGTGGACTCGGACTTTGGGAGGAAGTTTTCTGGAATTCTTTGTTTTTGGATCTGTATCCCATGGTCACAAGCACTTCAATTGGATTCCTCCATTTTCTCAGAGTAATCATCAGTGATTGCTCAATAAGGGACTGTATCTGTTTAATTTCATCCAAATGCTTCTTCAAAAATTTCTAGATGTTTGATTTTCACATCTTTCTATTTCATTTTCCATTTTTGTGATGGCATTGTCAATTGCTTTGTGCCATTCCTCTCCATATTTTGTAACTGCTGTTGTTGAATTTCACATATTCTTCGTCCAAGTTGTTATCTGTGTTTCTAATCGGTGGCCATTTCTTCATAAGTTGGAGAAATAAAGTTTTTCTATCTCTTCTGAATCTTTAGTAATGTTTACTTTTCTTTCGCCGTGGATTCAGAAAGGATATGAAAATGCATGACCCTTTAGTTTATCGGAGGATAACAAATTATTATTAAAAAGGAGCAGACAAACTCATCACATTCCTTGCAATGAAATTCACAGACTATTTATGATGTGTACTACACTTTGGATAAAATCAAGGTTGATTTTACGTTTTTGGAATGGACCACTTTGTGTTTTGTCATAGTCATCAGCAACATGTTTTCCTAAGCAAGCAATGCATAAGTTGACATGGCAGAAATCACAGTACATCTGTACTATAGCTGTCTCACAAAGGTCACATCGGGGTGACATCTTGGGCACTGTGGCGAGGGTCCATGACTACTCTAAATATTGCTACAATTTGAACATTGTGAAAATAAATTTATTAAACAGCAAATTATTTGATTCACTAAGTATACTTATGAAGTGTTACAATGTATCTAGAATTATATCTGTTGCAATGAAAAATTATTTAAGGAAATAATTACTCGGTACGGCGGGTGTGACCGATCAACAGGGGAGCTTACTCCTCCTAGGCCTGATCCCACCTCTGGTACAGTATGTCCAGGGGTCCGTGTTTGCCCAATTCTTTGTTTTGTATTCTATTTAGGACTTACGAGATTGATCACTGTTCGTTATCTTAGCCTTTACCATCAAATATTGTAAACCCTTTACATCAGCAGAAAATGTTACAAAGTATTTTAATAGATTGATTTTGGCTTAATATATTATTCCCAATCATCATCTTATTAGCAGTCAAAAGTTCACTTCGTTTTTTGACAAAAAACAATATTGCTTGAAATTAAAGAAAATTGAGATTTTTTCACAAGTGAAGTTGCACTTCTGAAGTTTTTTCTTTCTTTCTTTTCTATCAATAAGTTGGCAATAAATACTCCCATAAAACAGCAAAACCAGAACACTGACAAAACAGCAAGGGACTCGCATAATAACAGCAAAACTAGAACACTGACAAAGTCAGCAAGGGTCCCGCATAATAACAGCAAAACTAGAACACTGACAAAGAGTCAGCAAGGGACCCGCATTTAATAACAGCAAAACTAGAACACTGACAAATCAGCAAGGGACCCGCATAATAACAGCACAACTAGAAACACTGACAAAGTCAGCAAGGGACCCGCAAATAACAGCAAAACTAGAACACTGACAAAGTCAGCAAGGGTCCCGCCATAATAACAGCAAAACTAGAACACTGACAAAGTCAGCAAGGGTCCCGCATAAAACAGCAAATCTAGAACACTGACAAAGTCAGCAAGGGACCCGCATAATAACAGCTAAACCAGAACACTGACACAGTCAGCAAGGGTCCCGCACAATACAGCAAATCTAGAACACCGACAAAGTCAGCAGGGTCCGCATAATAACAGCAAAACCAGAACACTGACAAAGTCAGCAAGGGTCCCGCATAATAACAGCAAAACTATAACACTGACAAAGTCAGCAAGGGACCCGCTGAGGCAAAATAATGTTTTAATATACACATCTGCACTTGGTAACAAACAAGTACGCAAAATTACTGCTATGTACAATGCGAGTACATGTATATAGGTTCTAAGTTAAAGTGTTCACAAGATATGCTTTGCAAAATCTGAATTTCATGAAATTGTTTTAGCATCCCTCTCCCCCCCAAAAAATATTGGCATCTAAAACATCAAATTTCAATATGCACATTTGCATATGGTGATAAACAAGTGTGGGGAAAGTTTTAGTGTTCACAAAATATGATTTCCAAAATCTGTGCATTTTTGATGAGTTTCCCCCCAAAAATGCACATATGTATATGGTGATACACAAGTGTGCAAAAGTCCAACCCATGTACAATCTATATGTTTTGAATTTTGGTGTTCACAAAATATGATTTGCGAAATCTGTGAATTTTCACCAAAAAATGAAGGTTTTCTTCCAAAATTGTTTACACCTTAAAACCAAATTTCACTATGCATATCTGCATATGGTGATAAACAAAGTGTTGTAAAATTTCAGCTATGTAGAATGCATAGGTTTTGAGATTAGTGTTCACAAAATTGTTGATGGACAGACAGACAGACGGAGTGACGGAGTGAAAACTAATGGGCGGACCCCATCCTCAAAATCGTAATCTGACGTGTGTTCACTTCCAATCAGAGAGAAGTTTGTTATTGGTAAATTTTGCTATTTGGACAAATGGTGTTTTTTTTTTCAAACATCCTTTCAAGTTTAAAAAGAATATCAAGACCTACACTTTTAGTTAGATCTATGGGGTGTTGCGATTTTCTCGCTGCAGTACCAGTCCTGCTTCATCTTTTCGTAATTTAAAGTATGTAGCAACACAAACGCGTACCCTCTCAATGATTTAGAAACCCCTGTAGCTAGTAACACAGTATTATTACTGACTAGAAATTAATTCATCATGTATAACATGTAGGTTTTTCTTTAAAAAAGCCGCACCTTGGCTATGAATTCTTATCATTCAAACCTGTAAAGCAGATATTTTCGGCTTACACGAATTTTAAACATTCGAGGCTTTCCTTTGTCACACTTAACCCCCCCCCCCCCCCCCCCCCCCCCCCCCCCCCACCCCCCCCCCCCACCTTATCCACAGTTTGTACAAACGTTGTGGTATATACACGTCACAAACGACAACACACATATACATATTACTTAAGTTATTACCATGTGCTTACAGACAATGCACTACTATATATTTTCTTTATTACAGAAAGATGTGACATAAATCAAGTGCTTCTTTTATTTTAGATAGTGTTTGTAAATATAATTTGGTGGTTCTTTTTTTTGAGTGAAACGACATAGAAATGTAAATCATTCGCAGATCTAGATGAAGGTTGAACTCTTCACCCCCTTTTCGTCAGAAAGATAATAACGCTTCGCGCCTCAGAAGGTATACCTCCCCCCCCCCTTTTCTAAAAATCAAATCCTCAATTCCACCCTTCAATAAGTATTGGATCTGCCCCTGTAAACACATTAAAATTACGGGTAAAGGCAAGATATACAATAGTTACTCATGCATCCCCCAAGAAAAAATCATTTAAACGTAAGCAAGACTATTTGATAAATTATATGAATAAAGAACGTATTTGATACCCCCCCCCCCCCCCCTTTAAAAAAAAAAAGAAATGTAGTAATGCTGTAAATATAAGCGTATCTAAACAAAGCTATTGGAGTGATTATTTACCATTTCTAAATGTTAACACCAAGTGATATATACACGACAACATCCATGGAGTAGGTCTAGATTATACGCCCCTAAAGATAAAGCTGATAAAATAGTAGATTTCGACTTTTGTTTTTGTGATTACAAAAATCTGCAGACTCATCGATAGAACGACATTTGAGGACAACATATTCTTCTTTTTAATTAATTATAATCATAATGTTACCTGTAGCGTTAAACTATGCGTAGCAAGGTACATCTACTAGCTCCAGTATATGAGTGAAGGTAGGATATCAGCAATCAATCGGCAATCCTCGACTAACTCCGCTACGTTCCGTATAAACCTCGGATGTGAATGGTGTAGGGATATGTATCGATTTGATACATTTCTCCGCCGGAAGTACATGTTTACTCATTCCACTGGACTCTTCCTTCGGCTACAGACGACTTTTCTGCATTGATGCAGTTTAGAAAAAAAGTAGACTTGGCATTCACTCGGTGAATAATTGTAAGTTTATTTGCAACCGTTTTCTTGCTGATATAACGGTCGTGTAAGTGGAGCCGACGAAACGGATATTTTGGTTTGAACACGTGAATTCAATATCCAATATGGCAACAATCCGATCACATCAGAGGGCAGGTGCGAGGTACGAGCCACGCCTGGGAGTTCCGAGTGATCAGCAATCGGAACATCGCTCAGCCTTTTCCGTAGAAAAAAACGGAGGCCGACGATGTTCTGATTGGGCTATCGGATCACGCTCGTCCATTTCCGTAACGGATATAAACTGGTACCCCGTTGATTGGTGCTAAACACAAGATTAAATTTTCTAACTTGGTATTATATTTGGCATGTGGGTGTATCGCCATGAGAAGATGTATCACCATGGGAGGATATGTCACGTTCATTCATGACCTCTGTATAACCTTGACCTTGATCTCAAGGTCAAACTTGTAGCATTTTTAACATGAAATTCTGTCCGAGCCATGTCTTCTTTGTTCAAGCTTTAGTGACTAAGTGAGCACAACAATATGTGGGTGGCGGGGGTATCATTTGTGAGTTTTACTCACATTATTTCTAGTTTGTCTTGTTGAACGTCAGCTGGAGTGGTACATCGATGGCATAACCTCGCCCAACCAATCATGGAAAGCAGTTCATCGAGAACAGCTCTAAGTTAACTTAGAGCAGACGTAAAGCGGTCATAAGCAGTCATAGAGCTGTTCTAAGTTAACGTCGAGCGGCCATAGATTAGAACACCTCTATAGGTGTTCTTTTCTAGAAAAGCACCGGTCAAGAATTAGAACAGCTCAGTTAGTAATATAATTAACCGCTTTGAAAACTGTCAGTTTATTTTAAAATTCGCACGTGAATGGTCAGTGTCTTTGAAAAATGCCGCCTGCGAAATTAAATAGACTGCCTTTTTACATAAGACAGAGAATTGTTAATCTAAGAAACAGTGGGAAGGCATTTGTGCAAATAGAGAGCATATTGATACAATCAGAAGGTATATTCAACAAAAACTCCGGAAGGCTGAGGGAAAAGATGACCAATATTCCGAAATATGATTAAAAAATACGTTTGGTGCGAATGGCATAATTCTCGTTCAATATTCGTGTATATGCACACTTTTAATAGCAAAAAATCTGTAATAGACCTCCATTTCAATTTCTGTTTTGCGGGGTTTTTTGTTGTTGCTAGTATTCATATTGTTTATAACCAAACCAGACCTTGAAGGAAATTAGCGACGAAAAATAAGTAATTAATGATTTCTCTCGATCTTAATATTTAATGTTCGATCGAAATGTCAGTTTCCAATTAAAATTGAGGACAAACTGCGTGATTCTAGTATTCGAAGGCAGACGAGAGACTGTTCTAGGCCATATATACATGTATTTATCATGCAATGATTCTAATCTATAACAGTTCTTTTCTAGAACAGTCAGGATTCTGACCCAGAACAGTCAGAATTTTATTCCAGAGAAGTCGTAGAACAGCTCTAGAGCAGTCTGCAGAGCTGTTCTAAGCTAACTTGGAGCAGTTGTAGAGCTGCTCTAAGTTAAGTTAGAGCAGTTCTAGAGCAGTCAGCAGAATTGCTCTAAGTTAACTTAGAGCAGTCATTAGAACTGCTCTACGACCGCTTTAAGAGAGGTTAGAGGAATGTGCATTTATCATAAGAAAATTGCTCAGTGAAAATTGTAAACATCATTCGGCTCTCGTTGATTAAAAATAGCGCTAAGGATGTTTGACCTCTTCGCCGTAAGGTACTAACTCTACAAGATTCCAACATCTGTTAGAAACACTGTATCTAGACGTCAAGGTTAACTTATTGTATTGTAGTGACCAGGGAAAGTATACAAATAATTAGTATGTAAAAGAGATGTAATTCGATTATCAAATAAGGTAAGGAATCTTGGAGGGTGAACGCTACTATCTGTATAAATAAGAGGCGGAAAATCATAGCTTAGAATCCTTAGTGGTAACTGGGGGTTATGGTTGTCTGCTCAATTAATTTATACAGGACGGGAATAAGAACAGGACCACTTCCCGTACCTGTGGGCATTTACAGAATCCAGTAAAATAGGATTCGACTTCCAGTCAAGGAATATACCTCTCATAAGTGGATTTCATGCGTGCTTGACTTTTTGTTTTATCAGTCCTAAAACAAATCTTCAACACTATACTGAAGTTATTAGATCTGATAATAACAATTTGTCAGTACGATGAGTTTCCACAATTTCGTTGGATTTTCGTAACGATAACGCACAATATATCAAGTGGTGGATCCCGACTTAACAAGAGTGTTAGGATAATCGTAACACCTCTCACAAGCCAAGGGAGTGCGAGATCGAAAACACAATATTTCCCCGTTATCAAAGTCATCAAGAACTCGTCTTTTTTTGTTACGATACATCTGTAAATAGATGGCCATTGAACAACGAAAAAATAAGAGCGACATCCAATTTTACGTTAGATACTTTCCCCCATTTGAATGGTAAACGAGCTCAGTGAACTACATACAGAGGCGTAGGACTGATTTTGAAAAGTTGGGGGGGGGGCAAACTAAAAAACAAAAACACGGAAAGTGGGGGGGGGGCAAACTTCAAAATATTATGACGTCATCCATTACAGGCCATGCAGATTCTGCATATAGTATAAAGAAAATATTCTGTATCTCGAATATGGTTTATCTCGAAATCCCCGCTAGTTCGAAGTCGACTGCCGGTCCCGGCCGTTTTCCCTCTAAAAATGATTTGAAAAACTCCCGATATCTCGAACACTATAATCTCGAATATCTTCAAGTATTTTCAAGGTCCCATGCCTTATTTCACATGGTTTATCTCGAAGTGCGATCGATAAGTGAAGCAAGCATACAAATTTGCACGATCGTTTTAATTTTGAAACACGTTGTGAATTCGAGGGATGTTAAAAGATATATTTTAAAAAACCGAAAATGTTTGTCTTTGAAATGCCATAATATTAATTTATCAACTTGTATTGACCTATAAGAGACGACAACGGGTTGTTGTTTATAATGTAAAACCCATATGGTGCATCAAATATCCTCCATTCAAAAAAAATGTTCATATCTCGAACCCCCGGATATCTCGAAGTTTATTCAAAGTCCTTCAACTTGGAGATAGAGGTATTTATTTGGAATATCTCTGGTGTTTTTTCTCGCATTGCATTTTTTTTAAGTACATGTAAGTAAGAAAGGGATAAATACACATATTTATTGGTACAAACACAATTACAATAATTGGCAATTAGGCCCATTGAATATCATTCGATAATGTTTACATATCTTTACATATCTTTTATGTGCAATTAAATGTACACATACCAACTTCTAGATGAAAAGGTGAAGATAACGAACAGTGATCAATCTCATAAGTCCCAAACAGAATACAAAACAAGAGTTAGGCCAACACGGACCCCTGGATACACCAGCTTTAGCTAGGTGGGATCAGGCCTAGGAGGAGTTAGCATCCCCTGTTGATATGCAGCTTGTCAATTATTCTTTGCTTTATGTTTGGTAAAAGGTGTTGAATTGAATTTTTATATTTTGTAATGTTTGAAAATTCAAGATTATCTAGAATAGAAAATATTTTCATAGTCCAAGCAATGTGGTCACTTGTGGATTGATAAAGTTTAAAAGCCAAATAATCAGACGTTATCAGATGGTTCCAATATTAAATACTCGAGAATGAAATTTTGGACCAAGGTGGCATTCTATTAAGTTCTGCTAAACAACGAGCATTAGATGATTTGCAGTGCACTCCGAGGATATATCTAATTAATTTTGAGTGAAATTTTTCTATGTTTGAAACATCTTTGGATGAGAGATCCGCTCCCCATATTTCATTATAATAAAGAACTGGTAGTACAATAGCATCAAAAAGTTTTGCTAAACGTTTACGTGGATTATCAATACCAATAAGTCTTTTCATTTTGAAACATGCCTTTCTGGCTTTTTCAAGAAGCACAACTCCTCTCATTACATTTCATCATAACACCTACATAACAGTATTTTGGTACAATTTGTATCATATTGCCATTAATTGTAAATTCATTCACTTGGGATTTGCCATTTGAGTTAAATATCAAAATTGTTTATTTATCTACATTGACCTGCAGTTTCCAGTTTGAACAATATTTGCTGAGACTATCAAGGCTGTTTTGTAAACCACTTTTGCTTTCAGAAAATATTACAATATCATCAGCATATAACAGACAATTTACATGAACATTGTTTACTTGTACAGGATCACATTTTCCATTTTTCAAGTCATTGACAATACCATCAATAAATATATTGAAGAGTAAATAAACTTAATGAATATTTTTAGTGCTCACATCACCCGATCAGATTAGAAGCTATTTTTTTTTTTATTAAAAACCAATGCAATGGCGTTGATACATTTATGTCTGTACATGAAATTATACGAAAGCAGATTAGGAACACACTGATAAGGCAAGGACAGAATCAAGGAAAAAGAAAAAAAAATTGCATGTACCCGCACATGGCAAATTTCGCTAAAGTTACAGGCCCTAAAGTAATACCGGTTTATTCATATGAGTACACTTCAAGTAAAATGAGACAATATAGAATGATACCACATTGTACCAATTAGTATGTAAAGGCAAAGATAACGAACAGTGATAAATCTCGTAAGTCCTAAATAGAATACAAAAACAAGAGTTGGGCAAACACGGACCCCTAGACATGTAAAGGGAACAATCCGTAGTCAAATCAGTGTGTGAAAAACGGCTTAACAATGGCTATGAAACATATCAGACAGCATTTGACTCAATCGTAGGTCATATTGGCAAACTAAATTGTTATAACGACCCTGAATTTACGAAATGCTGCCTTTAAACATGACTGTTGAAACCCCTGCAAGAACACTTGTCTGTAAGTAGCCTGCCTCGTTTCAAAAACTGATCATACGCAGACCAAGCTCTTCTGTATCGAATAAGTTGAGAGACATACACACCATATGCAGGTGATGATGGAATATTGCTACATAAATATGGGAAGTTGACGATGGAGAAGCCGAAATCATCCCGTTTGTAACATTATATCAAAATTAAGGATGATCTCCCTCAGGCATAGCTCTGATCCTTCGAAGTAGTTGGTCCCAGTCTTTGGCACTACTTTGTTCACCTTTATAAAGTTTTACTTTCATGTTTCGGATTTCCAACATTTCGGTTTGGGCATCACTGAAGAGACATAATTTGTCGAAATGCGCATCTGGTGCATCAAAATTGGTACCGTATATGATTTATATTATGACCCCTGGGTCGAGGCCTCTGCTGGTGGACTGTTAGTCTCCGAGGGTCTCAACAGCCCAGTTCCTAACTTGCTATGTACTATGT
>CAJDSM010000584.1:2883-25352 GCA_903981925.1 Ostrea lurida
TTGCCCCCCCCAGAGAGTCAAAAGGAAACATCATGTTTTATGGTTTGTTTACGAACATTTCAGTTGGCGTAGCTTGCAGTATTGCCTTTGGATGCTCAAGCATCCACACTCCATTTTGCCTTTTTTATGTCTTTGTTCCTTTTTGAAAAAGAAGGGGTTTACATTGTTTTTTTGCAACTGCGGGGTCTGTTGTATCCAATTTGTACCGCTCAATAATTTTATTTTTTGACCTAGCCTCTTTGCTTATAGCCTACCTAAACTTGGTTAATAGAGTTGCCCTTACGCGAGACAGTAGGTCATCCTATTGGTTTTCAGGTACTCGCCAAAAGATCAAGGTCAAACCTCGCTCCGTCTTTAACCCGTCCCCCTTTTCATTATATGATTCCTCAGTAATTCAAAATACAACTTGTTCAATTGAAAAATACAAGTTCATAAAAAATTTCAACTCACGCTCTTACAATTTGCCAAGCAGCCCATTAGTTTACAGATGTAATTATGGATACTAAGCACTTGGTTCGTTAGATACCACTCTGTACAATGTTCTTTTATATACACACGGTTAGTTAACCGCTGAGAGGCATAATCACTTTTGTATGCTCAGATAGAGACTGACCCAGCTCATTAGATTACCCCATTGGAATAGTGAATTTAAGTCACATAGGTTTAGCTATAACCAATTTTAGCCACTTTAACCAAAGGGTTCAAACCTGTGAGAAGGATTGTTTTTTATCTTGTTACTCTCTTACGTACCACAATCTTACCATTGTATACCTTTTATCACATTCATGATAGTACGCCCGAAGAGTACCCTGAGTCTGGTGTTAAGATGTGGAGGTACCAACGGATTTGGTTAGGTTGAAGTTTCAACCCTCCCCGAAATACGTGCCACTTTTGCAAATTCATTTCAAACTCTTCTTTGCTAGTTGCTTAAAGTCATAACTTGATGAAATATTCCTTTCCCCTTATTTGGGATTAAGGATTGTTTTGCCTTTACAAATAACCAATTTCATAATACTTTTGATTCAGGAATATAGTATATCCTTATATTTTGCACCATAGGAGGTATTACAGTATAACTTTTCTCCTTGTAAAATATATCAAAATGTTTAATGACTGTGAGACGATTTGCAATGTCTTTAACTCGCTAGCACAGGTGGATACTCAGGACCAAAGCAGATGATATTCAGCTCTGATATATCAAGAGAGAGAGATGAGAGGTGGGTGGGGGCGGGGGGTCGACGATTATATGACTTCATCATTCAAGAAACACGGAGACCAATATCAACCCGTTATCTTAGTGTTCAGCATACAGAGCCTGGAATCAGTTTAAAAGCCTATAAAGAACGCATAGCCAATGTCTTTGATCACTGGAACGACCATATAAAGTGACAGATCGTCACGAATGCGTAAATCAAATATTTAAAAACACCCCGATTATTTCACACCAAATGATAGGGTTACAAAGTAATGTCTAAGCCGATTAACGAATTTAAGGGTAGATGTGATCACTAGGCAAAAATGTTCAACTTGAGCCTACAGATCAACTCGCCCGCCCTATGGTGCTTCAGCACCATCATATTTGATAGTTGCTACATCTATGGTCACATAGTTCATCAATTACACTAGTAAAACGGCTAAAATGCATATTGATTTTCTCTTATAAGCATTAAGTTTATGATTAGCATTCAGTGAGAACATTACTATCGTCATGTGACTAAGTATTTTAATTATAATGTAATTACACATTTGAAAATTCTGGTGAGAATTTGGTTGCTATATATGCCACGTTCATGTGCTTTCATTGTTTTCAACTTAGGACCAAGTGAGTGAAACTTACGGACTAAAAGTTTATCTGGTAACACTAATGAATTGTCCGATATAATCTAACTTGGTTACCAGTTTTAAACGCTAAATTGTAATCCGCGAAGTAATTTTGACCTATGTTTATCCGATATAAAGTCTAACTTGGGCAGTTTACGCTTTATAATCCGCGAAGCGATTTATTTAGGCATAAACTGTACCAGTAGCAATTTATCGATAACATAGGTCAAAATTTAGCTTCATTTCTTATATTTAAATTTAAAAAATTATATTAACTTTGTGTGATAGTAACTTGCGACAATAATTAAGGATTTTGAATGAGGCGGACGGAATTTTGCCGTAGGCAACAAAAAGTAGAAACATTAACGTACAAATGCATTTGTGACGTATTTTCTAGGACCGTCACAAAGAGCAAGTTAGAATTATTCCAAAATAATTGATGTTTGATGTCAATCGTATTTCAGCCAATCAAATTGCTCGTTACAAGTAAAAATCAAATTATTCAAAATTTGATAAAAATAATGCCAACACCACACAAATGTTTAATGGCCTTCAATGTTTCTGACGAAAAAAAAACATTTTACACTCTGGAAACGGCTTTCACAATATTACTCAAGTCTTAATCCCGAAAATTGTCTTTGGCAGGGGGTGGGATGGGTCCCTCGACCTACTGCGAGATCTTGAGCAGCTCCCAACCACTAGCTGCTATGCATCCACTTTGGCTTAGGCCCTGGCTACGCCACTTTGATGTCATGGACTACGTTTTACGTCTAAGGACTCATTGGTAACAAAGTCCCATCACATTTAACTGTTTACACTGTGGACTAGAAATACTTCCTAGCTTCCAATATTGTCATTGCACCCATATGAAAAGGCAGTGCCTAGTTTCCTAATCCAGTATTCTTCTCGTTGTGCTACGGAAAGGTGTACTTTATGTTGGACTATTGGTTTGATGATAATTTTTTTCTATAATTCTCACTTTCATAGCATAAGAATGGAATGGTCGAGGAGAGATTAAATGTTTTATAAAGAAGTCTTGTTGGCCCTCCGTTAATAATTTCAAATATGTGATCTTTTTGTTTGTATATTGTTTAATCGTCCCTCTCGAGAATTTTTCACTTGCATATGGAGGACGTCAGCATTAAACGGTGAAAAGGCTGGCAATTTTTACCTTATACTCGGCACTTCGGCCATTGAGGCAGTGAGGTTCTTTAGCGCGGCCACAC
Source organism: Ostrea lurida (assembly GCA_903981925.1). NCBI lineage: Eukaryota > Metazoa > Mollusca > Bivalvia > Ostreida > Ostreidae > Ostrea > Ostrea lurida. The sequence goes on from CAJDSM010000584.1 coordinate 5,931, forward strand.
CTGCTGCACACGGGACATCCGTTTTTGCTAAGGTATCTCCGAGGACCCGTACATTACACTATGTTGCCGACGATTTTTGGCAGTGTACTGGTCGACTACGTGTGTAACGCCCTCTACGGTCTCTGTGCCGGCCGGGATTCGAACACCAAGCCTCTTCCGCTGCGAGGGGCGAAACGTCTGCTCTACCGACTGAGCCACCGCCGCGGCCAAATATGTTGAATTGTAACTTATATACTGTTATATTGTTTTGTAGGGTATTTATTTATTTATTCATATATTATTGATTCATCACGAATAGAACCTACAAAATCTACAGACTGTGTTGCGTTGATTATTACCACCACGGTTACATTACGCTGTGATTTCTTTAAGGAAATCAAATATATAAACGGTAAAAATGTGAACCACGAAATCTGTCCGGTTAAATTGTAAACAAGCCTCAAAAGACAGCGTGTCTACAACGTGGCAGTATTATAAATGGAAAGGGGATTGAATGTCATAAACACGCGATCTCCTTATATGGAAGTAGAATTCAAAATCACGCTTGAAATGTTTGTAGTAAATAGCTTATATTCGACGTATTTCTGAACTGTAAATATAAAAATATATGATTTAATAGCACATGCTTATGATGTTTTTAAATACGTATACTAATGTTCATAAAGAGAAAAAGGTCATGTGTATACATCGCAAAACAATAATACAGTACTGCGCATGCCTGCATCTCAGGCGACATTCTTGTTTTACATACTTGTAGGATGGTAATATCATAAATAATTAGAAACAAGAGCTATGTACATTTGTATCTCTTTGCTTTCACTATTGTAATGTTGTAATTACGTACGAAAGCATAACTTTATTAGATGTATACATAGAAAAAAAATCCGAAAGATTTAATTCTTCGTAGAGATACAAATTATGCTACTTTAAGGCAAATTTCTAAGTTCTAACGGGCATAACTCCCACAAAAATTAGAGGATCACAATTTACTGGTAATATGCACAACTATAGATGTACATATGATGTCCTTGTATAAAGTACATACAAAGTTTCTTAAGTTTCGTCGGAGTTGTGCTGAAAAGGTCATTCATGAGGATTTAAGGCAAATATCAAAGTTCAAACGGGCGCAACTCCCACAGAAATTAAAGGATCAAAATTTACTGGTAATATGCACAACTGCATATGATGTCCTTGCTACATATAAAGTTTCTTAAAGATCGGATTCGTAGTTTCAGAGGAGTTGCACTGACAAACTTTGTGACGGACAGACCAAAAAACAATGTCTCCCCACCAAAGTGGGGGGATACATAAATATACTGTTCAAATACAATAAATCACAGTCTAAGTGTCTCTCATGAATGTCTTTTCCTTTCCACTGTTATAAAGTTGGTGAGATTTCCCGTACGGCGATGTCCTACAGGCCTTCACCCAGGGATATCAGCTCCTGTCAGCTCTAGTCTACATGTTGTATACACGAACCTCGAGACCAAAAACAATATGTCCCCCCCCCCAACAATATGCTCTCCAATAATCAGTCAATCCGCGTCCGTTGTGGCAAATCAGGCCCGTATACAGGAGGTGGGTGCGTTTTCACACACACCCAGCAAAAATCAAAGTTGGATTTCACTTTGTACATTGACTATTAATTAATTTGCTTAAATTCCAGCACGCCCTCCACAACAGTCTGGCCACGCGCCGGTGTAACGCTAAATTGTTCTTTGTCTTATTAAATAGTACTAACGTTACAATTTTGTACCCCGAAAATTAACATTTCTGGATATTTACAAATATAAGTGTACCAAATGTCCCAGATCAGAAAGAAAATAAGTAGGAATTCAATTTGAAGTCGCTTCTGATATAAAGAAATATGTAGACTATGTACAAATGTGTAATGAATATGGAGAAGTGTGTCCGTTCTCGACCTTGCTTGGAAGTGGACGTGTTCAACTTGGGCCCGTTTACCGCGTTCAGACATTTGGCATACTTTCGTTATATTGTATAGTAAATGAACATGTCTGCGTTGCAAGATGAAATACATCCGCTTGTTCAAATTAGTTCTAACATCCGCTTGTTCAAATTAGTTTTAGTGTGTAAAGAGGAAATTTCCTAGTTGCAAAATTATTCTTCAAAGTATAAGTGTTTTTAGGTTTAACTGTACATAGCACTTCGAGGAGAGAGAAATAAATTGGGACGTACAAACCAATCACACAGCACAATAAATTGTTGTGTTATAAGCACATAATTATATCAAGAATAAGCACATATATCAAGTATTTGGTAAATAAAATAAAACAATCAACACTAATTTACGGAATACCAAGAGAGGATCATATGATTGATTTATTATTTGTTTGTTTTTCGTCCCTTTGAGAATATTTCACTCAAATTGAGAATTCACCATTGCCGATGAAGGGCTGCAAATTTAGACTTATGCTTAGCACTTATGGCTTTTAGCAGTGAGGGTTCTCTCTCTTCCAAGATGGCTTCCGCTGCTGCTAGACTATTATCCCCGCCCCAGAAATCGCGACCTCCTGCCACGCCTTTTCCTCAGTCTCGTTTGCCACACTGGGCCCCTTTGAACTTCCTCTCAATAATTCCCAATCTCGCTATTACTTCTTTCTGAAGGTTTTCCTTCTCGAGTCTTGTCCAGTAAGGCTCGTGAGCGATGGGTGTAACACTTTCAAACAGTAAACAATGAGTCGATGTCGTGCTCCGCCATAGTACAATTTATAGCAGACTATAAAGGCTATGATGTATTTGACGTCACTGTACAACGTTAAATTTAACGTAACAATCGGAAATTAAAAAAAAAAACACCAACCCCCCCCCCCCGAAACTGCATTTTCTCTGGACTAAATTTCCTTATTTTCAAGCGACTTGCGCATTATTCAGTTGGCATGGCATTGCAGAAATCCAACAATTCAACTCATTCCAGCTCCGTTTCCATAGCTTTGACCCCGACTTCTGTCTCAAGTTAGAAAATTCTCAATAAGCAAACACTAGCTTTATGGCACATCAAAAGTGAGACGATCTAAGTTGAGCTTAGAAACTAGAAAGTGAGAATTTTCTCAGATCTCGGAAGTGAGCTCGTCGAAGTTTTATGGCCCCGGAGCCAGGGACTCCTGTGTGACAATTGCAAGACTAGCATCAAAACAAGAAATTAGTATGGAAAGATTGTGGTGGAGAGAATAGAAATCCTTTACCGTCTCAGACAAGATCGTTTAAGTATCGCTTGGTAAAAACTTCCAACACGTGTATATCGAATGACTACAGTCATCATATGCAACGGTTTTTAAATCATCTTCAGAGAGGGATTCTTCAACACAGGTTTGTGGGAGTGATATCTCTCCACAGTAGCAACAACTGCTTTTGTCAGGCTAACATTCAACAGCTGCTTCCGCATGAGCCAATAGCTAAGACTGTAGCTGTAGTAACAACTGATTTCTTGTCAGGCTATTGACAAAAATAAAACTTTCAACAGCTGCTTCCGCAGGAGCCATAGCTAAGACTGTGACTGCAATTTCTTCAAAGCATGTAGCCACAGCGGACGTCCCCAAACCATCTTGGAGACGTCACGTAACACGTCGCCACGAAAAATAACAAACATCAAAACAGTATAGCGATTGGGTGCCCAAAGAGGCAAAAGATCACGTTTCTGTATAGAACAATTTCAAGTCCTGGAGGAAATGGATATTACTCCATCACACTCCTCAACACGATTGATTGATTGGTTATTTATTGTTTCATTCATATGGAGACCGTCACCAATGCCGGTGAAGGACTACAAATTTAGGCCTGATCTCGCCGCTCATGGCCTTTGACAGGGAGGGGTCTTTATCGTGCCACATCTGCTGTGATACGGGACCTCGGTTTTTGTGGTATCATCCGAAGGACCGCACCAATTAGTCGCCTCTTGACAAGCAAGGGGTACTAAGGACCTATTCTAACCCGGGTCCCCACTTGACCTTTATCACGAATCCGGGGTCTTTCCCAAAAACGACATAAAGGGAGGATATCCCCATCCTATAAGAAATTACCAATCATCCAACATTAATTAAGTGGGATTGTCGAGGTTTTAAAGCAAATTTCAATTTATCTATCTTAACTCATTCAAAAACATAACCCGATAGTCATATATTTGCAAGAAACCCAATTCAAAGACTCTGACAACATAAATAAACAAAAAAAAAAAAACAAAAAAAAACAATGCATAACCTGTACCCGGGGGGGGCCGGGTTAGAATAAGTCCTCAGCATCCCCTTGCGTGTCGTAAGAGGCGACTGAATAAGGCGACCATCATGAGATCATTCGGATGAAACCGGAAAAACCGAGGCCCCGTGTCACAGCAAGTGTGACACGAAAAAGACCCCTCACTGCTCAAAGGCCATGAGTGCCGAGCACAGGCCTAAATTTGGAGCCCTTCACCGGCAATGGTGACGTGTCCTGATGAGCGAAATATTCTCGAGTGGGACGTAAAACAGTAAATAAACCTTGATGCTTCAATAGGTTGGGAACACTTCCACTATAGCGAGATTTTCTCGATTAAAAGGGATTATCCCTCTTTAGCGAGATAATAAACATTACCATATACAGGTGTAATGACAAATCACGTGGAATGCTGAGTAAGTGCAAAATGTAATCAACGTGGCGCAAATCGCCTCTATATGATTGATTGATTATTTGTTGTTTTTCGTCCCGTCGAGAATATTTCACTCATATTGAGACGTCACCATTGCCGGTGAAGGGCTGCAAATTTAGGCCTATGCTTAGCACTCATGGCTTTTAGCAGGGAGGGTTCTTTAGCGTGCCACACCTGCTGCGACACGGGACATCCGTTTTTAAGGTCATCTCCGAGGACCCGTGACATTCACAGCTGTTGCCGAGCGTTTGGCAGTGGAACTGTCACTACCTATGTTAACGACTTAGGTCTGTCGCGGCCGGGATTCGAACACCCAACCTTCCGCATGCGAGGCGAACGCTCTACCGACTGAGCCACCGCCGCGGTCCAAATCGCCTCTATAAATTTGAGGGCACAGTACAGAAATTTCATTTGAACGTTGCTGCGTACGAAAGAGGGAGGCTGGTATCCATTGTAAATCGTAAGTACTTTTGATCTGATATCTGTATTTTCGGTAATAGCAAGCTTAACGATGTTATAAAACAACAATATTGTAGTTGGAGTGCAGAACTTATCTTATGCATGCACTGTGCAGTTAAGTGCTTAGATTATCCTAAGTACTCACCACACTTGGTATTGAGTTGTAGGACTCGCGGAGACGGAGAACGTCGTCTCTGGCCGGGGTCCGTGTCACAACTGCTGCTCAGGTAGGCCTACCTCGGACACCCAGATGACCGGTACTCATGCCAGTGTATCAATTATTGTAGGGGTCAGATTACTGACCCCTGCTTAGTCTTAAACATACACAGGCAGTGTATAGTCTGTTTCTAAAACCCCCAATATGTTAGCTACACTACATTCCTCCCCATTTTAAAGAAACTTGAATATTAGCTTAAATGATCATAATGATATTTTGATTATTTACACATAATGATAACAGAAGGTGTATATGTACAAAAAGGCTGCTTTATCCTACTGACAGAATCAGATGATCCGACTAATGACAGTTCATAAAGGATAAAGTGCATATAATTAATTCAAAGATGATAATAAAAATAATGATGATGCAACACTAGATGCATGTATTATATATATATACAGTCTATTTACATTGGCCGTTTCATATACATTTGTATGTCCTGGTTAACTTCTTTCCCTCTCGCCTTCCCCCTCTGCCAAAAAAGCGTTAGTCTTGACTGCTCAAAAGTTTGAAAAAAAAATTGATAACATTTAAATAATAATTATTGAGTTTTGAAAAATTTCAAAACATATTGAAAAATCATTTTTATATTCTGCTTATAGTACAAAGGGAAGAGATGAGAGAGAGAGAGAGGAGAGAGAGAGATGGAAATAATGCAGAAGAAAAAAAAATAAATTCGTGTTTGTCCGATTATCAAAAATAAAAAAAAAATATGATAAAAAAATGTGAAAAAAAACACCAACAAAAGAGACATCTGCAGACCAGACGAAGGATGATTTTGTTAAAATGTAAATAAAAAAATATATATAATACACTGGATTATGCCACATAATCGTTCAGATAACGTGGTCTTCGCGTTTTCTTACCGCCCACCGCCACGAGTGTCTAATTCACGTTCAATCTGTGAATCAGTTTGAGTCAGATGACCCGACAAAACTGCAAATTTAGGGTGAAAATCTGGAAGTGGCAGATCGTCTGATGTGACAATTTCACCAGGATCATCACTAGACTCTTTAGCAACATTTACATCTGTAGTATGCATTAATTTAACTTTGCTTTTCCTATTGTGATCTTGAATTTTACTGATTTGTTCTTCATCATCCAAGCAAAAAAATTCATCGCCCTCAATTCCTAACCCAATGCCAACATTTTTCTTCATGGTAATGTATTTATTTGATAGATTTCTAACTGCCAAGTAAGTATTGTTTGGAAAAATGACTGAACTTGGACATAGTAGTTCATTGTGTACTTTGACTGGTTTGATAGCTAATGTTTCTTGACAAGGAATGTCTGTTTTTATTTCAACAAATTTCATTGTATTTGGAGGTATGATTGTTATTTTCTGTACTGAAACGTTGTGTATGTTAACTTAATTGAATTCTCTGTCCTTAGTTTGTTTTATTGGGATCTCCCTATGGCCAATTAAGACAATGTATGACTTAAGGTCAATAACCGTGTTATGATCTTCCAAAAAAAATCTAGCCCAATTAAAAAACCATCCGAAATATCCCAAACTATTATGTTTTGTTTTTGACTGAAATTACCAATTTGCAATCTCACTAGTTCCGCCATTCTACCACTCAATAGACTCTGACAATGTGTTCTGACAACTTTGGTCGCGGCTGTAGTTTGTTGAATAGCTCAGTGCTCATCACAGTTATTTGTGCAGCAGTGTCTATCACTGCATCGATTTCTACATTTTCAATCCTTATAGGAATATATATTGATTTTCTGTGATTTGGTTCTTTGAATAGACCAAGTTGTTTGACCTTAGCACTAATGGGCAGGGGCGTTCCCACTTCCGCATATTCTAAATTGATGTCATTAACTTTGAACTTTGCCTTAGGAGAGGGCCTATGTGTCTCTACTATATAGGTTGGCGAATGCCCTACTTCACCAACCTCTGGAAGTTTAAATTTCCCGTTGCCCTACTCTGAAGTGATGGTGACCTATTTCTTGACCTAAAACATTCGCGAGCGATTGATTGATTGATTATTTGTTGTTTTTCGTCCCGTCGAGAATATTTCACTCATATTGAGATGTCACCCTTGCCGGTGAAGGGCTGCAAATTTAGACATATGCTTAGCACTCATGGCTTTTAGCAGTGAGGGTTCTTTAGCGTGCCACACATGCTGTGACACGGGACCTCCGTTTTTAAGGTCATATCCGAAAGACCCGTGATTCTCATTTCTAAATGCCGAGCTCTTGGCGAAGGAGCAATCGCTACCTATTTTCACGTCTTAGGTTTGACGCGGCCGGGTGCCGAGCACGGGGCTCGAACGCACGACCTTCCGATCACGAGGCGAGAGCTCTACCACTGAGCCACCGCGACCGGTTCATTCGCGAGCGAAATGACCCTCTAGTTTGCAATTGAAGCACTTATTTGATCTATTGGGAGATGTACTGTTAGATCGAGACGCTCGATTTGAGGATGTACAAATTCAGTCAATTTATTCTTATTTAGATTGATGATGATGCCCATATTAAATGTATGAGTGAAGAAAAATTTTCAAGTTTTATACTTACCAAGCCAAGGGGAGACAGGTTTAGCTTTTAAGGGCATTTCATTAATAATAGAAAATCTGAGGCCTAAAAAGCCAGAAGCTATTTGAAACTTTGCGAACAAAATGAAATTGAGAAGTAAAAAAGTTGGAAATCAAAAGAAGAAGAGGTACATAGGAACACAGAAATCATCTGTGACGGAAACAAGGAATTGCAGCCAAATGCTACGATGAACTTGGAACTTGGCTGTTTACATAAAGGAAAACAAGCTTCGAAAACGAGATGCGCGGTTGCGCAAACTAAAAGCTTTGGAATTTGGCCAAAACCGCAATGAAAATGGATATTTTTAGAAAAGGCAAAGATTGTTCTTCCTAGAAGGCACTGCAAAAGGTGTTAACCTGAAAGATTTTAACTTGTGCAAATATTAGATTTCAAAGAAATTCTCCCATTCCGCATGAGTAAGTGTTGACGACAAATATATGATGAAGTTAAAATGGCATTTTAAGGATTCTATTTTAAACTCATTGCAAAGAAAAACACAGAATCAGATGCCAGTTATTGAGCTTTGCCAGATCCAGAATTGTTGTCCAGCTGAGGATCAACCTGTCCTTACTACAGCAAATTGCAGAATTAGCCTTGTCCCCATCGATGACATATTTGATGAAGGACAGCCCAGTCTAATTTGAACAGTTGTAACAAGCAGCTTTTTTCCTTCCTCCCAAGCATCATCAATTACCATGAATTCGCGAGCATACAGAGTGCTACACCATTGCCACTATTCATAAATCAAACATCCACTGCTATGAATGTATTGGTTTACAGTCACCACCACAATAATGCGTTCCAGAGCGAAAATATACCTGGTTATCTCATGTTCGACTTTAGATCTATCTCTCGCTGGCCAACTCCCACAATGTGAAACATTGACAAACCCTTGAAAAACGTTTAACTCACTTGAGAATGCGGTTGCTCTGCCCAACAGATTTGAAGATGACTTAAGAGATAGAAGTCAAGAGCCACGTCCCACAACGCCAGCCTCAGCTTCAAAACTGAATTTGAAAAATTTCATAGAGTCAATGTTATAAGATGAAATTTGTTGGGCCTAGTAAAAATAAGGAATCCTGAAAACACAAAATAAACTTCAAATCATAGAATGAGGCAGGAAGTGACCAACAATGTTCGCGAGAAGTGTATACATCATTTGGACTGGAGTTTTTTAACTGGAAGAAGCAGAGGTGAGGATCATGAGTTCCGGCAAATAAACACAAAGCTGGCCAGCGAATAGGAGTGGAATCAGTCGACAGAATCTTACTTAAAGGGTTAATAGATCATGCCTGTTTTTCCATTACAACTTAACAAGGCATTCACTGCTGCCCTATATCCATGGTGAAGAGCACGTGCGACCAAGAGTTGCTTTTGGATTCATTTCTGCTCAATACATTGTATGCTGAAAAAGCATCTAGTCGAACAGGCAATGAAGGAGGACAAAAACTGAGGGGAAATCAGAGAGGATTTCATTGATTTATTTAGACCTGCATTGGATTCGCAAGACAATTCCTAAAGAAAAAGAGCAGGATCATCTAATTCAAATATCCCCACCAATCAGTTGATACAAAAAATCGAAATATGCTTCTTGATTATAAAATGAAGATTTATGTCAAGTTTACTACAGGAATATTTCCACTATCACAAACATTGAAGACATTTATGCCAACAAAGAAACAACAGCCAACACGCAGTTTTGCATATTATTGAGGCTACTCAACCTCCCGGACGAGTTCAATCTTTGGATTCCTTACAAAATTTATCAGAGCCCAGGGAAGCACATCACTGAAGAGGCTTCTTAAAGCGTATTTTACCGGGCAGATTCAATGTGCTGTAGCCAAAGTTACTGTAAATTATGTCAACCTTCGGGAATTGCTAGACGTTTGTTGTTGCCGCCATACCTGTGGACCAACCATTGAATTGCCATCAAACATACCAATCGATCCCGAATTCCGAAGGCGAATTTAGAAAGTCAACTTGGAAGTGAGGAAAGTTTCAGGCCAGGATGGACATTGTTTAGAAACCAGCCCACATTATTAGGATATTGAATAACAAACCCATTTTCGCTAAAAGACGTCCAAGTTCTAATCTAATACGCTTCCCTTATAAAAGCCAACAAATGCAAATTCTTTGTGATTAAATCCTACTTGAAATAAAATCTACAAGCCACGTCAACTGCTTCCACGCCGTCCCATACTTCTTGTTTGGGGAAATTTTGTCATTTCATGCCGACTTATATCTCGTTCTTACGATTTATTATCTCGCTACGTACGAACATATCTATCTCGTTATTACGACATACAATTCTTCGTAATACGACTTATTATCTCGTTCTTACGACTTCATTTATCTCGTAATAACGACATATCATATGTCGATTTCGACTTAGTATCTCTAATTAACGATTATTATGTCGTTTCTTACGACTATGTTTCTCGTACGCTACGAGATTTTATCTCGTTATCACGACATATTTTCGTTATTACGAACTTTGTCGTCGTAACGACTTAATTATTTTCTCGTACGTAACGACATACTTATCTCGTATTTACGCTATTTATCTACGTAATTACGAATTCTTATTGTCGTTCGTAACGACTAGTATCTCGTAATTACGACTTCTTATATCTTCGTTCGTACGAACTTAGTATGTACGTACGCTACGACATACTATCTGTACGTACAACTTAGTTATGTCGCTTCGAACGGACTAGTATCCCCCGCACGTACGACTTGAGTAATCTTCGCTACGTACGACATAGCAAAAAAAAAAATATATTTTCAACTGGCCAGCAATACCGCTTCACGTAAGTCTACACCTTCGAAAGTAAAGTATTTATCTTGCTCATCGCGAGTAGGTGTGAATTTGTAACTTCCAGGTGTCCTTAATCACCGTACTGACCAGCAATAATTGTATAATATCCAATGAACTCAACATTTCTTTAAACTTACAATCTATCAGTTGTTGGACAAGTTGTTTTAATCATGCTAATATGTCGCATGTATCGGGAGCGCCACCCATTATCTATCTCGAGGGTATTTCTTTAGCCGTGTCAGTCATGGTGTATTTTGTTTATTGTTGTTAAGCATTTTTTCCACTGCCTGACCCCGCTAGTAGTGGGGGTCGAATTCCCGATTTGACTGTGGCGACATTAATAATAAAAGCGCGCTGAGAATATATGTTCTCGCTTCTTTGTCAATATTATCAACATACAAATATGAGCGACACCTAATATCATACCTATAGTGGAAATTCCTGTGGGTCTGAAACTGGCCGATTGCTGGTTACAAAGGATTATTAAATCTCCCGCAGAAGCATCCTGTATTTCTAATTTTTACCAAAATTTTCCTATCAAGGAATATAAACCCCACTAATCCAAAATTTTTGATTAATGATTCGTTTGCGCGCGTTATGTCTAGTGGAAGCACAGTTTACTCTACATAAAAAAAGTTAATACAAGCTCGCAATTATTTTATATGAATTTTTGCGACATTTTTTTCGCGAATAAAATGAAAAAAGTTATTTTCTTTGCCAGAAAGAGATCCGAAATGCAAATTTTGCTGTGATGTGATTAATACACGGAATGTCTAATAAAACATGCTCCAAAAAATAAAAATATGTATGAATTATTTTTGAAAAATGTTATTGTGTGATCTTCCAAAGAACAGGTCACTTTAGAAAAAGGGATATGTCGCGAGAAATATATAAAAGAAATTGAAATGAAATAGCCAAAATTTAGAAATATTGGATTGTTTCAAATTTGACCCAAGCTCCGATCGAAATAAATAAAAAGTAAAAATTGTCTACAACATTGAATGATTTTATAAAGCGAAGTGAATTCATTGATTGAATTGTGCATACATTGTACAACTAGCCAATAAAATTATCATTTTCTGCCTAATTTCAATCAATTATTGATCGGGATCGGCCTACTTTTTTCTCTCGCTGCGATCAAATCTTGAAATAAAGCGATATATCTGAAATTACGACATTCATTTCAATATACTTGTCTAACATGTCTTTCTTCTAATTTCAACTCTGCTTTTTTTTTTATATTCATCCGAGATTTAAAAAATATCAAACAAATAGCTCGTTTTCAATTTATTTTTAATATTTTTTTGTAAAAAATAATAACTTCTGTCGGGCGTCTTTAGGCATTGTCTTAATAGATATTTACAAATGTCATGCACCAAATCACAGCGAAGTTTGGGATGCCCCTAGAAACTTTTATTTGTAAACACAACACATTTTTTATCATCTGAAAAAAAATCACAAAAAAATTATAATAAAATAATTGAGCAACTTGTCATTTAATTTTTCGAAGGTTTAAAACATGCTCCCATTAAAGGTGCTTAAACGAACTCATGAAATAAAGTTGTGATTGTAGTGACCTGCCTTAAACCAATTATAATTAAAGTTCATAGCAAGTACGTAAAAATATAAGATCCACAGTTTAAGTCTGTTTTCCACTGCTCCGTTTGGCTACATATGAACATGGGGAACCAGACTGATTGCCAATATTCGGCAAATCTAAGTTTCATAAATCTTTCTACCCAATTCCTTCCCATCTTCCGACGCTGCGATAAATTCACTCCCGGCTGGGATGGGAAGCGCCGCAAAATCTGAAGATAATGCTAAGTACTGTAATATTGAGGAGTGTATAGCTCTTAATATTCTTGCCGTTCTTTTGAATATCTTCATTCTAATTTATGATTGGTTTAGATGGTGCGTATTTACAGATATGCTTGCTCACAGTCGCGAAAAAGCGAAATAGAAATAGAGCTAAATATATTAAAATTAAACACCGCCGCTTTTGAAAATTGTTATTAACATTTCGATAAATACATTTGTATATACAATGCCTATTAAGTAAAGGCAGTTGCACAATTTGCTGTTTTGAGCAGAAGAAGGCCATGTTCACAAATCGAAAGATTTATCACCGTAGATCATCATTGACATATATATATAAAGTTGTATTACTATATGTATTATGTCAATGCATTCAGCAATTTTTATTCTTGTACAACCATTTTCCTCTTTTTCTGCCCTTTGATTGAATACCTATGTTCTGGGTTTGCATCGCATCGATCTGAAATAGTTAGATAATACCCCGTGGGTTTGTATGCAGCATGTTTAAACCCATGTTATTATGTATATAAAAAATCCATTATAAATACATAAATTAAAAGAAGAAACCATTATTACCTATATACACAATTCGAACTTTTGCCCAAATGGTAGGGGAATCCTTGTTCATTGATGTAGCAATCTGATGCCGAAACAAGAGAATAAATCCTTGCCAACAGGAACGCGCAACAAAATAAATATTCATTAAATTTCAATATACGTAAAAACATCGAATTGAAAATAATCTCGCCAAAGTCCCCAGATATAGATACCAAAACAAGAAGCAGACAAACACAAGGGGGAACCCTTGGACACAACCAGAGGTGGGATCCAGGCTCCAAGGAGTAAGTCAGTCCACAGTGATTTAAAACCTTGCTTATTCCCAAAATTAAATCATTTGTCATATCTCTTCCTACTCCTAAAAAGGCAGACAATTTCATTATTTATTCAAAAGCTTATGAATTCCTGGGAAGTCTATTAGATAAATCAAGATGGTCTGTAATAACCCAAGACTATCTATCAGGTGGTATAAAGATGGTAGGATATAACAACTTTTATTTATATCCCTGAAATGCTCATGGATTAAAAGGCTTACTAAGTCAATTGCATAAACCTTGCGATTAATCATTTTTATTTTGCGTGTATGGAAATTAATATTCTATGGAGCTTATATGATTTGGAGATAGTTTTATGAAGAATGTATCTTAACCGAAAAAAATGCATTTTGGCAAGGATGTTTTTTAATGCCTGTTTTTGTATATGAAGGCAAGTAGAATTTTTCCAAATGTCAAAAACAATTTTCAAATAATTCCAGTGTGTATAATTCTAATATTAAAATAGCTGGAAAACCAGTTCTTTATAAGCGAATGGCTATGAAAAGGCAATTAAAATTGTTCAAGATTTTTGTGGACTCTGAATTGTAAATGTCTTAACCTTTAGAAAAAGTTTCAACACTTATACAATCTCCATGGTGTCATGTTATAATGAAATATAAATTAGCATATATTCATGCAATGTCAATCAATTAAGCAAGTATATTCTATTGATAGACATTCAATTAAACAAAATATTAATCCATGTATGCCTGTATTTTTGAACCTGTTTTGTGCATGAAAAATGTTCATAAAATTATTTACAATATTTTGAATGGAAAAAGAGATATCCCAACTTCCATGGCAAGTGGAAGACCTGAATTATCTTCCATATGAGTGCGGTGATATTTCGTACAAGGAGTATTTAAAATTTGTTTTTACAAAACAAACTACTGATTCGTCTGTTCAATTGGTTACAGTTTAGAATTTTACACAGAATCATTCCTGCTTGGATATTACTAAAAATTAATGTTAAAACTAATGACTGTTGCTAGATTTTTTGCTACAAATAATTGTTGAGACAATGATCCAATGTCTTTTACTTCATGCTTTAAAACCCAAACATTGTGGAATGATTTGAGTCTCCATATTTACAGAAAAACGTCAGAAAGAGTTGCGTTTTTAATGTGTCAAAATTTATTTAGGTGAAATTCCACTGTCTATTAATAACAAAGCTAATAAACTTTATAATTTTATATGTTAAACGATCACATCTAATCATTACTTCCCAAAACCATGAAATAACATATCGCGATGCTTTTAATTTTTAAGACGATCAACTTAATGTAATCGCAAATTAGTTGAAAATAAAACCCACGCGAATATTTCACCCTTTACAGTATCTAACTTTAAAACGTCATGTTCATGAAATTGCTATATTGTCCTTTTAAAATGAATAATCACTACCTGTAAGTATTCAAATGCTACTTTCACAGTCAGAAACTCGTCCTAGTCATATTATTCATCATAAGAATTGCTAGTAAACCATTGGATAATCTCCACGTTGTTCTTACAGGTGACAAGCAAGGCCTGTGTGAGACCCTTTTTTACTTCCAACTCTTTTATTTGTAATACTTTGTCCGCCATGTGTCATTAATCTAGTTGGGGGTAATTAAGAATTGAATGGAGATGTGAATTATTATCACGTTCAGGCCTTGGATTGACTAAATGCGTTGCGGAGAATAATTAAGAATTGGATGGAGATGTGAAGTATAATTAATCATACCCAGGTCTGCGTTAAGCTAAAGTGCCACACTGTTAGACCAGCCAAGCTTAGCCTTAACACATACACAAATCTCCTAGTTTGGTTCGATACGCAAGAGCATAACCCATCTGTCATAGCCAAGGGTTTTCGCCGTCCATTCCGCCTCCTGGCTGGGGAAGATGGAGCATACCATGCGTATGAGGACATTTTAAAGTGAGTGTCAAACTTCCAACAAAAGAAATGATGGTTGAGGGTTTATAACGAATCACGTTTAAAAGTCACATATTCGAAATCTAAGGTCGCCTTGTCAGATTAACTCATATGAGAGTTAAGTCATATTATTGAGTGGGACGATGAGAATATTTTATTTACGGAAAGAAGAAATATTTTATCTAGCGGAAAGAAGTATAACTCCTGCAACGAAGATTAAATGATCGGGTTTTGACATAAACCGTGTTTTACCCAAATTTGACACTTTCCCCATTCTCAATTTTGCGTAAATGAATAAATCGCTCAAGAGTTTGTGCGCGCGCTTTTTATTACAAGTAGCGTGATGATGAACATTCGAAACAGAGAAGCGTATGAAGTTCCAATTCAACTCATTATCTCTGTCCTCACCATTTGATTTCACCTTTAAATAGGTGGGTAAGTGACAATCTTATTTTAGACTGCGGTACGCGTATACTTCTCAAAATCATTTTTGTAAAAATATTATAGCTGTAAAATGTTTGTTTTTATTTGGTTTCGCCTAGTATGTCTCCATCTTGACGCCGGATGGGTTGATTTTATTTCCTTGCCTTGATTCCAGTTTATCAGGAATAATACTCACATGATTTCAAGGCTTGCTATTTTAAAAGTTTTTATCTTCGATTACAGTTATCTCATATTATTCTATTCGTTTTATCCCTATTTATATTTATCTAATACTCAAGCTTCTTTAAAATACTATTTTATTCTTGGTGGTTAGGCCTATCTACTTACTCACTAAACATATCTCGCTCTACGTAGCCAACCTACGATCAATATGTTGGTTCGTGTTAGACTTTTCTTATACATTGTTCAACTTCCTAGAGAATGTGGCTGGTATCTATCAACGACGCAATCCAAACCACCATACGCCGGGCGCGGGGCGCAGTACTTCAATTAACTTCCTACTTAGCCACCAATACAGAACGACTTCGCTCAACACTCACACCCATATTCAACCACTAGGATTTCAAAACGCCGTCCTCAATTGAGTGACAGAGGGAATCGCGGATTGAAAAGTTGCACAATACGCGATAAAGTGCTGTAATATCTGCATTGTATGATCTAAACTGCCCATGATCGGGAGAGGTCTTGTGTTCGAGCTCCGTGCTCGCGACACACGGCCGCGTCAAACCTAAGACGGAAAATAGGTAGTGATTGCTCCTATGCCAATGAGCTCGGCAATTAGAGTGAGAATCACGGGTCTTTCAGATATGACCTTAAAAACGGATGTCCCGTGTCGCAAGCAGTGTGGCACGCTAAAGATCCCTCATTGCTAAAAAGCCATGAGTGGTAAGCATGGTCTAAATTTGCAGGCCTTCACCGGCAATTGTGACGTCTCAAAATGAGTGAAATAATTCTCGACGGGACGAAAAACAACAAATTATATCAATCAATCAATCTAACCTGCCAACTGTATTATATCAATGCATTATATCAACCGCTACCCTCATCAGCGACGGCCAACTTCAAACACGCGATATTTTTAGCATTTCAGATTACCTTGGGGGTCATCACACACAAGTTATGAAGCAAAAATTGGGCTAAACAACATCGTGATTAAATGCAGTAATCTCTCTCATTTCATAGCCTAGTGCCTTCCTAACTGCATTAGGAATTTAGCATGTTTTACACCATGATTTAGGATGACTAGCTGAATTAGCCTCATTTTCATAACCCCCCCAACCCCCCCCCCCCAAATCTTAGACATATCATTGAGTATGCTATGTATCTCAATCTGTAGATGTATCGATTTCTGTACATATGATTATTAATATTCCGCACTTGCCAACCCCCCCCCTCATCATCGCCGGTAAGGGGATCGTGAGGTTTAATCCTGTGCTATTCTATTTGAATACCCTTCGGGTCAGGGAGGTACCTTTGTTGTGTAGGCTTGTAGTGATACGGGTCTTCCGTGCTTTGCGGTTTTATCCGAAAAGACCGCCTCAGGTGGTCATTCTGCGACAGGCAAGAGGTACTGAGGACCTATTCTAGTACAAATCCCTAGCGTTCCTTAAACATTTCAAATTTGGCAAGTATACCTGGTAAGGCACGTCACAATCAGGGCATCGGGAAAATCCTCCCTTGCTATTATTTTTGCATTCATCAATAGTCCTAAATTACCCAATTCTCGGATTCTAACTGGCTTGTGAAACCATCGCCCAGTTTAGACTGTTAATCTCATATTCATGCTCAATTTATCATGGCCGACATACAATCCAATCACGCCCCTTCAAGGAAACAGGTCCTTAATAGGTCTATCAGAAATTGTTATATCACTACCATATCCAAGTATCACATTATTTGGGCTAGGTTCTCCAATTCACAGTTCAGCAAGCTCCAGCACGTCAAGTTTTCTGATTTGTTATGCAATAGGTACAAGTTCAGACTTTCTAAACTCAAGTGCACTTCCTATATACTGATAGATAGGAACGTGCCGCTGGAATAGAGCCCTTTTCCACTTCAGAATATATGAAAACAGGCGGTTCGAATTTGTCGGTGCATTTTTCTTTTCCATATCTAGTTTTGTTCATTATTAATTTTTCAAACATATTTTGAAATTACGTATTTGAGTCGGAACATCTGACAAAATAAGCGTTTAAATTTTCATTCTTAGTGCACCCCCTCCTTTTTCCCCCGCGTAGTTCCCGAATAAATCGCCATGTCAATCAATATAAACACCGCCTTCTTTGGAAAGACTTAAATCAATTCACAATATTGGTGATAAAAGGGCCCAACACTGATCTCATTACAAGAAGAAAAGGGCACCTTACATTAGAAGATGTGAAAATGTTTTCTACTATACCTAGTACAATCTGGGACCCTTTAGTGGAAGAGGGTAAATCCACAAAAACAATTATCTGTAGAAGAACTGACAAATATAATCCAAAAATTAAGAGAACTGTATCGGCCAGCAGAAAGAGGAAAAATAAGCGAATTTTACTACGCATGGGTGAAAAAGAGCGAGAGTTAGAAAGAAGAGAGGAACAAATGAGGTTAGAGACAGAATCGTTGACTGAGAGCTGTGAGAAAAGGATAAGAAAGACTAGAATCAGAATATAGAGAGAAGATAAGAGAGGCCCAAATGGAGTTTCGGCTTAAAGTTAGAAAAAGCAATGCACACAGAAAGACCCTCAGATCTATTTCCCAAAGGCGATGACTACGTCACGGTTGGGTCACGGGATAGAGAAGTCTCAAATGAGAAGGGGGTTTCATTTTCTTTTGTGACCAGCTAGCCCCACAGGGTGTATATGGTAGAACGATCAAACATGAACACGAACACGATGATAGGATAGAAGCAGGTCAAGGTAGGAAAAGTGAGGAAAGGTTTGCACAAGAAAGTACGAGGGTCCAAGTCCCCCAAAATGTCAACTTTTTGACGGGAAATCAGATTGGCGCCCATTTTATACCCAATTTCACATATTGCTTAGGAGATACAGATGGAACGAAGAACAGAAATTAGACAATTTAATCGAATGTTAGCGGGACAAAGCCCTAAAATATTTCTGCACTCGCCAGTAGATGATCAAAACCATTTCCCCACTTTGGTGCAAAAGATGGACGAAAGGTTCGGTAAGAAAGATCTACCTCACATAATTAGGCGTCAATTACAAGATGTACACAAAACAAGTGAACGAAACTCCTTGAAGAATTCGCAGAAATGTTAGGGAAATGGCCACTGATGGGTATTCCGAATACCCCTGAACACTGCATACAAAACCGTAGCAGTTGACGCATTTCTAAAGGGATGTTTAAATAAACAGGCAGCTTAACAGCATTGGATAAAAATCCAACAACCCTAGATAAAGCCACTCAGTTCCTAAAAGGCGCCATAACAAATCAAGAGACTCTATTAGACAAAAGAAATGACATTATAAGACGGGTGACTTTTGAAAAAGACGATGACGAAAAACCAGAAATTAGAGCACTTTACAACACGCAAGAAAGCCCCAAAACAAAATTATCTATGACAAGTTTTAGAATCAGATTTAAAAAAATTAGAAGATGAAGGCAGACGAGCCAGATCAGATATTCAGGAAAATTTTGAATAAATATGTTCAGGCCGACATAAACTAACAGGTAAGGTCGAACCAGCAGCGATTCATC
>CAJDSM010000584.1:25629-47791 GCA_903981925.1 Ostrea lurida
AAATGCGTCCAACTGCTACGTTTGTATGCAGTGTTCAGGGGTATTCGGATACCCATCAGTGGCCATTTCCCTAACATTTTCTGCGAATTCTTCAAGAGTTTCGTCACTTGTTTTGTGTACATCTTGTAATTGACGCCTAATTATGTGAGGTAGATCTTTCTTACCGAACCTTTCGTCCATCTTTTGCACCAAAGTGGGGAAATGGTTTTGATCATCTACTGGGCGAGTGCAGAAATATTTTAGGGCTTTGTCCCGCTAACATTCGATTAAATTGTCTAATTTCTGTTCTTCGTTCCATCTGTATCCCTAGCAATATGTGAAATTGGGTATAAAATGGGCGCCAATCTGATTTCCCGTCAAAAGTTGACATTTTGGGGGACTTGGACCCTCGTACTTTCTTTGTGCAAACCTTTCCTCACTTTTCCTACCTTGACCTGCTTCTATCCTATCATCGTGTTCGTGTTCATGTTTGATCGTTCTACCATATACACCTGTGGGGCTAGCTGGTCACAAAAGAAAATAGAAACCCCCTTCTCATTTGAGACTTCTCTATCCCGTGACCCAACCCGTGACGTAGTCATCGCCTTTGGAAATAGATCTGAGGGTCTTTCTGTGTGCATTGCTTTTTCTAATCTTTAACCGAAACTCCATTTGGGCCTCTCTTATCTTCTCTCTATATTCTGATTCTATCTTTCTTATCCTTTTCTCACAGCTCTCAGTCAACGATTCTGTCTCTAACCTCATTTGTTCCTCTCTTCTTCTAACTCTCGCTCTTTTTCACCCATGCGTAGTAAAATTCGCTTATTTTCCTCTTTCTCGGCCGCGATACAGTTCTCTTAATTTTTGGATTATATTTGTCAGTTCTTCTACAGATAATTGTTTTTGTGGATTTTACCCTCTTCCACTAAAGGGTCCCAGATTGTACTAGGTATAGTAGAAAACATTTTCACATCTTCTAATGTAAGGGTGCCCTTTTCTCTTGTAATGAGATCAGTGTTGGGCCCTTTTATCACCAATATTGTGAATTGATTTAAGTCTTTCCAAAGAAGCGGTGTTTATATTGATTGACATGGCGATTTATTCGGGAACTACGCGGGGGAAAAAGGAGGGGGTGCACTAAGAATGAAAATTTAATACGCTTATTTATGTCAGATGTTCCGACTCAAATACGTATTTCAAATATGTTTGAAAAATTAATAATGAACAAAAACTAGTAGGAAAAGAAAAATGCACCGACAAATTCGACCGCTGTTTTCATATATCTGAAGTGGAAAAGGCTACCTATTCCAGCGGCACGTTCCTATCTATCAGTATATAGGAAGTGCACTTGAGTTTAGAAAGTCTGACTTGTACCTATTGCATAACAAATCAGAAACTTGACGTGCTGGAGCTTGCTGAACTGTGAATTGAGAACCTAGCCCAAATATGTGATACTTGGATATGGTAGTGATATAACAATTTCTGATAGACCTATTAAGGACCTGTTTCCTTGAAGGGGCGTGATTGGATTGTATGTCGGCCATGATAAATTGAGCATGAATATGAGATTAACAGTCTAAACTGGCGATGGTTCACAAGCCAGTTAGAATCCGAGAATTGGGTAATTTAGGACTATTGATGAATGCAAAAATAATAGCAAGGGAGGATTTCCCGATGCCCTGATTGTGACGTGCCTTACCAGGTATACTTGCCAAATTTGAAATGTTTAAGGAACGCTAGGGATTTGTACTAGAATAGGTCCTCAGTACCTCTTGCCTGTCGCAGAAGTGACCACCTGAGCGGTCTTTCGGATAAAACCGCAAAGCACGGAAGACCCCGTATCACTACAAGCCTACACACAAAGGTACCTCCCTGACCGAAGGGTATTCAAATAGATAGCACAGGATTAAACCTCACGATCCCCTTACCGGCGATGATGAGGGGGGGGGTTGCAAGTGCGGAATATCTAATAATCAATATGTACAGAAATCGATACATCTACAGATTGAGATACATAGCATACTCAATGATATGTCTAAGATTTGGGGGGGGGGGGTGGGTTATGAAAATGAGGCTAATTCAGCTAGTCATCCTAAATCATGGTTGTAAAACATGCTAAATTCCTAATGCAGTAGGAAGGCAACTAGGCTATGAAATGAGAGAGATTACTGCATTTAAATCACGATGTTGTTTAGCCCCAATTTTATCTTCATAACTTGTGTGTGTGACCCCCAAGGTAATCTGAAATGCTAAAAATATCGCGTGTTGAAGTTGCCGTCGCTGATGAGGTAGGGTTGATATAAGGCATTGATAGATCAGTTGGCAGGTAGATTGATTGATTGATTATTTGTTGTTTTTCGTCCCGTCGAGAATATTTCACTCATTTTGAGACGTCACAATTGCCGGTGAAGGCCTGCAAATTTAGACCTATGCTTACCACTCATGGCTTTTAGCAATGAGGGATCTTTAGCGTGCCACACCTGCTGCGACACGGGACATCCGTTTTTAGGTCATATCTGAAAGACCCGTGATTCTCACTTCTAATTGCCGAGCTCTTGGCTTAGGAGCAATCACTACCTATTTTCACGTCTTAGGTTTGACGCGGCCGTGTGCCGAGCACGGAGCTCGAACACAAGACCTCTCCCGATATGGCAGTTAGATCATACATGCGATATTACAGACTGTAGCAGTATTGTGCACTTTTCAATCCCGTTCCCTCTGTCACTCAATGAGACCGTTTTGAATCCTAGGGTTGAATATGGGTTGATGTTGAGCGAGTCGTTCTGTATGGTGCAAGTAGGAAGTTATTGAAGTACTGGCCGGCCCGGCGTATGGTGGTTTGGATTGCGTCGTTGAATAGATACCATGCCACATTCTCTAGGAAGTTGGACAATGTATAAGAAAAGTCTAACACGAACCAACATATTGATCGGGTTAGCTACGTAGGCGTAGATATGTATGAGTAAAGTAGATAGGCCTAACCACAAGAATAAAATAGTATTTTAAAGAATTTGAGATTAGAATAATATAAAAGGGATAAAACAATAAATAATATGAGATAACTGTAATCGAGATAAAACTTTAAAATAGCAAGCCTTGAATCATTGAGTATTACCTGATAAACTGGAATAAGGCAAGAAAATAAAATCAACCATGCGGCGTCAAGATGGAGACATACTAGGCGAAACCAATAAAAACAACATTTTACACTATAATATTTTACAAAATGATTGGAAGTATACGTACCGCAGTCTAAATAAGATTGCACTTTACCCACCTATTTAAAGGTGAAATCAAATGGATGAGGACAGAGTAATGGTTGAATTGGACTTCATACTGCTCTCTGTTTGAATGTTCATCATCACGCTACTTGTAATAAAAAGCGCGCGCAAAACTCTTGAGCGATTTATTCATTTACCAGAATTAGAATGGGGAAAGTGTCAAAATTGGGTAAACACGGTTTATGTCAAAACCCGATCATTTAATTCGTTGCAGGAGTTATACTTCTTTCCCTAGATAAATATTTCTTCTTTCCGTAAATAAAATATTCGATCTTCCATCTCAATAATATGACTTAACTCATATTGAGTTAAGTCTGACAAGCGACCGTAGAATTTGCGAAATGATGACTTTAAACGTGATTCGTTATAACCCTTCAACATCAATTTCTTTTGTTGGAAGTTGACCTCACTTTAAAATGTCCTCATACGCATGGTATGCTCCATCTTCCCCAGCCAGGAGCGGAATGGACCGAAAACCCTTGGCTATGAAGATGGGTTATGCTCTTGCGTATCGAACCAACTAGGAGATTTGTGTATGTGTAAGCTAAGCTTGGCTGTCTACAGTGTGCACTTTAGCTAACCAGACCTGGGTATGATATTATACTTCACATCTCCATCCAATTTCTTAATTATTCTCCCAACCAATTTTAGTCAACCAGGCCTGAACGTGATAATTAATTCACATCTCCATTCAATTCTTAATTACCCCCCAACTAGATTAATGAACATGGCGGACAAATATCACAAATAAAAGAGGGAAGTAAAAGGGTCTCACACAGGCCTTGCTTGGTCACCTGTAGAACAACGTGGAGATTATCCAATGGTTTACTAGCAATTCTTGATGAATAATATGACTAGGACGAGTTTTGACTGTGAAAGTAGCATTTGAAACTTACAGGAGTGATTATTCATTTTAAAAGGACAATATAGCAATTTCATGAAATGACGTTTTAGAAGTTAGATACTGTAAAGGGTGAAATATTCGCGTGGGTTTTATTTTCACTATATTTGCGATTACATTAAGTTGATCGCTTAAAATAAACTATGCGATATGTTTTTCATGGTTTTGGGAAGTAATGATTAGATGTGATCGTTTAACATATAAAATTATAAAGTTTATTAGCTTTGTTATTAATAGACAGTGGAATTTCACCTAAATAAATTTTGACACATTAAAAACGCAACTCTTTCTGACGTTTTTCTGTAAATATGGAGACTCAAATCATTCCACAATGTTTGGGTTTTAAAGCATGAAGTAAAAGACATTGGATCATTGTCTCAACAATTATTTGTAGCAAAAAATCTAGCAACAGTCATTAGTTTTAACATTAATTTTTAGTAATATCCAAGCAGGAATGATTCTGTGTAAAATTCTAAACTGTAACCAATTGAACAGACGAATCAGTAGTTTGTTTTGTAAAAACAAATTTTAAATACTCCTTGTACGAAATATCACCGCACTCATATGGAAGATAATTCAGGTCTTCCACTTGCCATGGAAGTTGGGATATCTCTTTTTCCATTCAAAATATTGTAAATAATTTTATGAACATTTTTCATGCACAAAACAGGTTCAAAAATACAGGCATACATGGATTAATATTTTGTTTAATTGAATGTCTATCAATAGAATATACTTGCTTAATTGATTGACATTGCATGAATATATGCTAATTTATATTTCATTATAACATGACACCATGGAGATTGTATAAGTGTTGAAACTTTTTCTAAAGGTTAAGACATTTACAATTCAGAGTCCACAAAAATCTTGAACAATTTTAATTGCCTTTTCATAGCCATTCGCTTATAAAGAACTGGTTTTCCAGCTATTTTAATATTAGAATTATACACACTGGAATTATTTGAAAATTGTTTTTGACATTTGGAAAAATTCTACTTGCCTTCATATACAAAAACAGGCATTAAAAAACATCCTTGCCAAAATGCATTTTTTTCGGTTAAGATACATTCTTCATAAAACTATCTCCAAATCATATAAGCTCCATAGAATATTAATTTCCATACACGCAAAATAAAAATGATTAATCGCAAGGTTTATGCAATTGACTTAGTAAGCCTTTTAATCCATGAGCATTTCAGGGATATAAATAAAAGTTGTTATATCCTACCATCTTTATACCACCTGATAGATAGTCTTGGGTTATTACAGACCATCTTGATTTATCTAATAGACTTCCCAGGAATTCATAAGCTTTTGAATAAATAATGAAATTGTCTGCCTTTTTAGGAGTAGGAAGAGATATGACAAATGATTTAATTTTGGGAATAAGCAAGGTTTTAAATCACTGTGGACTGACTTACTCCTTGGAGCCTGGATCCCACCTCTGGTTGTGTCCAAGGGTTCCCCCTTGTGTTTGTCTGCTTCTTGTTTTGGTATCTATATCTGGGGACTTTGGCGAGATTATTTTCAATTCGATGTTTTTACGTATATTGAAATTTAATGAATATTTATTTTGTTGCGCGTTCCTGTTGGCAAGGATTTATTCTCTTGTTTCGGCATCAGATTGCTACATCAATGAACAAGGATTCCCCTACCATTTGGGCAAAAGTTCGAATTGTGTATATAGGTAATAATGGTTTCTTCTTTTAATTTATGTATTTATAATGGATTTTTTATATACATAATAACATGGGTTTAAACATGCTGCATACAAACCCACGGGGTATTATCTAACTATTTCAGATCGATGCGATGCAAACCCAGAACATAGGTATTCAATCAAAGGGCAGAAAAAGAGGAAAATGGTTGTACAAGAATAAAAATTGCTGAATGCATTGACATAATACATATAGTAATACAACTTTATATATATATGTCAATGATGATCTACGGTGATAAATCTTTCGATTTGTGAACATGGCCTTCTTCTGCTCAAAACAGCAAATTGTGCAACTGCCTTTACTTAATAGGCATTGTATATACAAATGTATTTATCGAAATGTTAATAACAATTTTCAAAAGCGGCGGTGTTTAATTTTAATATATTTAGCTCTATTTCTATTTCGCTTTTTCGCGACTGTGAGCAAGCATATCTGTAAATACGCACCATCTAAACCAATCATAAATTAGAATGAAGATATTCAAAAGAACGGCAAGAATATTAAGAGCTATACACTCCTCAATATTACAGTACTTAGCATTATCTTCAGATTTTGCGGCGCTTCCCATCCCAGCCGGGAGTGAATTTATCGCAGCGTCGGAAGATGGGAAGGAATTGGGTAGAAAGATTTATGAAACTTAGATTTGCCGAATATTGGCAATCAGTCTGGTTCCCCATGTTCATATGTAGCCAAACGGAGCAGTGGAAAACAGACTTAAACTGTGGATCTTATATTTTTACGTACTTGCTATGAACTTTAATTATAATTGGTTTAAGGCAGGTCACTACAATCACAACTTTATTTCATGAGTTCGTTTAAGCACCTTTAATGGGAGCATGTTTTAAACCTTCGAAAAATTAAATGACAAGTTGCTCAATTATTTTATTATAATTTTTTTGTGATTTTTTTTCAGATGATAAAAAATGTGTTGTGTTTACAAATAAAAGTTTCTAGGGGCATCCCAAACTTCGCTGTGATTTGGTGCATGACATTTGTAAATATCTATTAAGACAATGCCTAAAGACGCCCGACAGAAGTTATTATTTTTTACAAAAAAATATTAAAAATAAATTGAAAACGAGCTATTTGTTTGATATTTTTTAAATCTCGGATGAATATAAAAAAAAAAGCAGAGTTGAAATTAGAAGAAAGACATGTTAGACAAGTATATTGAAATGAATGTCGTAATTTCAGATATATCGCTTTATTTCAAGATTTGATCGCAGCGAGAGAAAAAAGTAGGCCGATCCCGATCAATAATTGATTGAAATTAGGCAGAAAATGATAATTTTATTGGCTAGTTGTACAATGTATGCACAATTCAATCAATGAATTCACTTCGCTTTATAAAATCATTCAATGTTGTAGACAATTTTTACTTTTTATTTATTTCGATCGGAGCTTGGGTCAAATTTGAAACAATCCAATATTTCTAAATTTTGGCTATTTCATTTCAATTTCTTTTATATATTTCTCGCGACATATCCCTTTTTCTAAAGTGACCTGTTCTTTGGAAGATCACACAATAACATTTTTCAAAAATAATTCATACATATTTTTATTTTTTGGAGCATGTTTTATTAGACATTCCGTGTATTAATCACATCACAGCAAAATTTGCATTTCGGATCTCTTTCTGGCAAAGAAAATAACTTTTTTCATTTTATTCGCGAAAAAAATGTCGCAAAAATTCATATAAAATAATTGCGAGCTTGTATTAACTTTTTTTATGTAGAGTAAACTGTGCTTCCACTAGACATAACGCGCGCAAACGAATCATTAATCAAAAATTTTGGATTAGTGGGGTTTATATTCCTTGATAGGAAAATTTTGGTAAAAATTAGAAATACAGGATGCTTCTGCGGGAGATTTAATAATCCTTTGTAACCAGCAATCGGCCAGTTTCAGACCCACAGGAATTTCCACTATAGGTATGATATTAGGTGTCGCTCATATTTGTATGTTGATAATATTGACAAAGAAGCGAGAACATATATTCTCAGCGCGCTTTTATTATTAATGTCGCCACAGTCAAATCGGGAATTCGACCCCCACTACTAGCGGGGTCAGGCAGTGGAAAAAATGCTTAACAACAATAAACAAAATACACCATGACTGACACGGCTAAAGAAATACCCTCGAGATAGATAATGGGTGGCGCTCCCGATACATGCGACATATTAGCATGATTAAAACAACTTGTCCAACAACTGATAGATTGTAAGTTTAAAGAAATGTTGAGTTCATTGGATATTATACAATTATTGCTGGTCAGTACGGTGATTAAGGACACCTGGAAGTTACAAATTCACACCTACTCGCGATGAGCAAGATAAATACTTTACTTTCGAAGGTGTAGACTTACGTGAAGCGGTATTGCTGGCCAGTTGAAAATATATTTTTTTTTTTGCTATGTCGTACGTAGCGAAGATTACTCAAGTCGTACGTGCGGGGGATACTAGTCCGTTCGAAGCGACATAACTAAGTTGTACGTACAGATAGTATGTCGTAGCGTACGTACATACTAAGTTCGTACGAACGAAGATATAAGAAGTCGTAATTACGAGATACTAGTCGTTACGAACGACAATAAGAATTCGTAATTACGTAGATAAATAGCGTAAATACGAGATAAGTATGTCGTTACGTACGAGAAAATAATTAAGTCGTTACGACGACAAAGTTCGTAATAACGAAAATATGTCGTGATAACGAGATAAAATCTCGTAGCGTACGAGAAACATAGTCGTAAGAAACGACATAATAATCGTTAATTAGAGATACTAAGTCGAAATCGACATATGATATGTCGTTATTACGAGATAAATGAAGTCGTAAGAACGAGATAATAAGTCGTATTACGAAGAATTGTATGTCGTAATAACGAGATAGATATGTTCGTACGTAGCGAGATAATAAATCGTAAGAACGAGATATAAGTCGGCATGAAATGACAAAATTTCCCCAAACAAGAAGTATGGGACGGCGTGGAAGCAGTTGACGTGGCTTGTAGATTTTATTTCAAGTAGGATTTAATCACAAAGAATTTGCATTTGTTGGCTTTTATAAGGGAAGCGTATTAGATTAGAACTTGGACGTCTTTTAGCGAAAATGGGTTTGTTATTCAATATCCTAATAATGTGGGCTGGTTTCTAAACAATGTCCATCCTGGCCTGAAACTTTCCTCACTTCCAAGTTGACTTTCTAAATTCGCCTTCGGAATTCGGGATCGATTGGTATGTTTGATGGCAATTCAATGGTTGGTCCACAGGTATGGCGGCAACAACAAACGTCTAGCAATTCCCGAAGGTTGACATAATTTACAGTAACTTTGGCTACAGCACATTGAATCTGCCCGGTAAAATACGCTTTAAGAAGCCTCTTCAGTGATGTGCTTCCCTGGGCTCTGATAAATTTTGTAAGGAATCCAAAGATTGAACTCGTCCGGGAGGTTGAGTAGCCTCAATAATATGCAAAACTGCGTGTTGGCTGTTGTTTCTTTGTTGGCATAAATGTCTTCAATGTTTGTGATAGTGGAAATATTCCTGTAGTAAACTTGACATAAATCTTCATTTTATAATCAAGAAGCATATTTCGATTTTTTGTATCAACTGATTGGTGGGGATATTTGAATTAGATGATCCTGCTCTTTTTCTTTAGGAATTGTCTTGCGAATCCAATGCAGGTCTAAATAAATCAATGAAATCCTCTCTGATTTCCCCTCAGTTTTTGTCCTCCTTCATTGCCTGTTCGACTAGATGCTTTTTCAGCATACAATGTATTGAGCAGAAATGAATCCAAAAGCAACTCTTGGTCGCACGTGCTCTTCACCATGGATATAGGGCAGCAGTGAATGCCTTGTTAAGTTGTAATGGAAAAACAGGCATGATCTATTAACCCTTTAAGTAAGATTCTGTCGACTGATTCCACTCCTATTCGCTGGCCAGCTTTGTGTTTATTTGCCGGAACTCATGATCCTCACCTCTGCTTCTTCCAGTTAAAAAACTCCAGTCCAAATGATGTATACACTTCTCGCGAACATTGTTGGTCACTTCCTGCCTCATTCTATGATTTGAAGTTTATTTTGTGTTTTCAGGATTCCTTATTTTTACTAGGCCCAACAAATTTCATCTTATAACATTGACTCTATGAAATTTTTCAAATTCAGTTTTGAAGCTGAGGCTGGCGTTGTGGGACGTGGCTCTTGACTTCTATCTCTTAAGTCATCTTCAAATCTGTTGGGCAGAGCAACCGCATTCTCAAGTGAGTTAAACGTTTTTCAAGGGTTTGTCAATGTTTCACATTGTGGGAGTTGGCCAGCGAGAGATAGATCTAAAGTCGAACATGAGATAACCAGGTATATTTTCGCTCTGGAACGCATTATTGTGGTGGTGACTGTAAACCAATACATTCATAGCAGTGGATGTTTGATTTATGAATAGTGGCAATGGTGTAGCACTCTGTATGCTCGCGAATTCATGGTAATTGATGATGCTTGGGAGGAAGGAAAAAAGCTGCTTGTTACAACTGTTCAAATTAGACTGGGCTGTCCTTCATCAAATATGTCATCGATGGGGACAAGGCTAATTCTGCAATTTGCTGTAGTAAGGACAGGTTGATCCTCAGCTGGACAACAATTCTGGATCTGGCAAAGCTCAATAACTGGCATCTGATTCTGTGTTTTTCTTTGCAATGAGTTTAAAATAGAATCCTTAAAATGCCATTTTAACTTCATCATATATTTGTCGTCAACACTTACTCATGCGGAATGGGAGAATTTCTTTGAAATCTAATATTTGCACAAGTTAAAATCTTTCAGGTTAACACCTTTTGCAGTGCCTTCTAGGAAGAACAATCTTTGCCTTTTCTAAAAATATCCATTTTCATTGCGGTTTTGGCCAAATTCCAAAGCTTTTAGTTTGCGCAACCGCGCATCTCGTTTTCGAAGCTTGTTTTCCTTTATGTAAACAGCCAAGTTCCAAGTTCATCGTAGCATTTGGCTGCAATTCCTTGTTTCCGTCACAGATGATTTCTGTGTTCCTATGTACCTCTTCTTCTTTTGATTTCCAACTTTTTTACTTCTCAATTTCATTTTGTTCGCAAAGTTTCAAATAGCTTCTGGCTTTTTAGGCCTCAGATTTTCTATTATTAATGAAATGCCCTTAAAAGCTAAACCTGTCTCCCCTTGGCTTGGTAAGTATAAAACTTGAAAATTTTTCTTCACTCATACATTTAATATGGGCATCATCATCAATCTAAATAAGAATAAATTGACTGAATTTGAAATGGTTTTGATCATCTACTGGGCGAGTGCAGAAATATTTTAGGGCTTTGTCCCGCTAACATTCGATTAAATTGTCTAATTTCTGTTCTTCGTTCCATCTGTATCTCCTAGCTATGTGTGAAAATTGGGTATAAAATGGGCGCCAATCTGATTTCCCGTCAAAAGTTGACATTTTGGGGGGACTTGGACCCTCGTACTTTCTTTGTGCAAACCTTTCCTCACTTTTCCTACCTTGACCTGCTTCTATCCTATCATCGTGTTCGTGTTCATGTTTGATCGTTCTACCATATACACCCTGTGGGGCTAGCTGGTCAACAAAAGAAAAATCGAAACCCCCTTCTCATTTGAGACTTCTCTATCCCGTGACCCAACCCGTGACGTAGTCATCGCCTTTGGAAATAGATCTGAGGGTCTTTCTGTGTGCATTGCTTTTTCTAACTTTAACCCAAATTCAGTCAATTTATTCTTATTTAGATTGATGATGATGCCCATATTAAATGTATGAGTGAAGAAAAATTTTCAAGTTTTATACTTACCAAGCCAAGGGGAGACAGGTTTAGCTTTTAAGGGCATTTCATTAATAATAGAAAATCTGAGGCCTAAAAAGCCAGAAGCTATTTGAAACTTTGCGAACAAAATGAAATTGAGAAGTAAAAAAGTTGGAAATCAAAAGAAGAAGAGGTACATAGGAACACAGAAATCATCTGTGACGGAAACAAGGAATTGCAGCCAAATGCTACGATGAACTTGGAACTTGGCTGTTTACATAAAGGAAAACAAGCTTCGAAAACGAGATGCGCGGTTGCGCAAACTAAAAGCTTTGGAATTTGGCCAAAACCGCAATGAAAATGGATATTTTTAGAAAAGGCAAAGATTGTTCTTCCTAGAAGGCACTGCAAAAGGTGTTAACCTGAAAGATTTTAACTTGTGCAAATATTAGATTTCAAAGAAATTCTCCCATTCCGCATGAGTAAGTGTTGACGACAAATATATGATGAAGTTAAAATGGCATTTTAAGGATTCTATTTTAAACTCATTGCAAAGAAAAACACAGAATCAGATGCCAGTTATTGAGCTTTGCCAGATCCAGAATTGTTGTCCAGCTGAGGATCAACCTGTCCTTACTACAGCAAATTGCAGAATTAGCCTTGTCCCCATCGATGACATATTTGATGAAGGACAGCCCAGTCTAATTTGAACAGTTGTAACAAGCAGCTTTTTTCCTTCCTCCCAAGCATCATCAATTACCATGAATTCGCGAGCATACAGAGTGCTACACCATTGCCACTATTCATAAATCAAACATCCACTGCTATGAATGTATTGGTTTACAGTCACCACCACAATAATGCGTTCCAGAGCGAAAATATACCTGGTTATCTCATGTTCGACTTTAGATCTATCTCTCGCTGGCCAACTCCCACAATGTGAAACATTGACAAACCCTTGAAAAACGTTTAACTCACTTGAGAATGCGGTTGCTCTGCCCAACAGATTTGAAGATGACTTAAGAGATAGAAGTCAAGAGCCACGTCCCACAACGCCAGCCTCAGCTTCAAAACTGAATTTGAAAAATTTCATAGAGTCAATGTTATAAGATGAAATTTGTTGGGCCTAGTAAAAATAAGGAATCCTGAAAACACAAAATAAACTTCAAATCATAGAATGAGGCAGGAAGTGACCAACAATGTTCGCGAGAAGTGTATACATCATTTGGACTGGAGTTTTTTAACTGGAAGAAGCAGAGGTGAGGATCATGAGTTCCGGCAAATAAACACAAAGCTGGCCAGCGAATAGGAGTGGAATCAGTCGACAGAATCTTACTTAAAGGGTTAATAGATCATGCCTGTTTTTCCATTACAACTTAACAAGGCATTCACTGCTGCCCTATATCCATGGTGAAGAGCACGTGCGACCAAGAGTTGCTTTTGGATTCATTTCTGCTCAATACATTGTATGCTGAAAAAGCATCTAGTCGAACAGGCAATGAAGGAGGACAAAAACTGAGGGGAAATCAGAGAGGATTTCATTGATTTATTTAGACCTGCATTGGATTCGCAAGACAATTCCTAAAGAAAAAGAGCAGGATCATCTAATTCAAATATCCCCACCAATCAGTTGATACAAAAAATCGAAATATGCTTCTTGATTATAAAATGAAGATTTATGTCAAGTTTACTACAGGAATATTTCCACTATCACAAACATTGAAGACATTTATGCCAACAAAGAAACAACAGCCAACACGCAGTTTTGCATATTATTGAGGCTACTCAACCTCCCGGACGAGTTCAATCTTTGGATTCCTTACAAAATTTATCAGAGCCCAGGGAAGCACATCACTGAAGAGGCTTCTTAAAGCGTATTTTACCGGGCAGATTCAATGTGCTGTAGCCAAAGTTACTGTAAATTATGTCAACCTTCGGGAATTGCTAGACGTTTGTTGTTGCCGCCATACCTGTGGACCAACCATTGAATTGCCATCAAACATACCAATCGATCCCGAATTCCGAAGGCGAATTTAGAAAGTCAACTTGGAAGTGAGGAAAGTTTCAGGCCAGGATGGACATTGTTTAGAAACCAGCCCACATTATTAGGATATTGAATAACAAACCCATTTTCGCTAAAAGACGTCCAAGTTCTAATCTAATACGCTTCCCTTATAAAAGCCAACAAATGCAAATTCTTTGTGATTAAATCCTACTTGAAATAAAATCTACAAGCCACGTCAACTGCTTCCACGCCGTCCCATACTTCTTGTTTGGGGAAATTTTGTCATTTCATGCCGACTTATATCTCGTTCTTACGATTTATTATCTCGCTACGTACGAACATATCTATCTCGTTATTACGACATACAATTCTTCGTAATACGACTTATTATCTCGTTCTTACGACTTCATTTATCTCGTAATAACGACATATCATATGTCGATTTCGACTTAGTATCTCTAATTAACGATTATTATGTCGTTTCTTACGACTATGTTTCTCGTACGCTACGAGATTTTATCTCGTTATCACGACATATTTTCGTTATTACGAACTTTGTCGTCGTAACGACTTAATTATTTTCTCGTACGTAACGACATACTTATCTCGTATTTACGCTATTTATCTACGTAATTACGAATTCTTATTGTCGTTCGTAACGACTAGTATCTCGTAATTACGACTTCTTATATCTTCGTTCGTACGAACTTAGTATGTACGTACGCTACGACATACTATCTGTACGTACAACTTAGTTATGTCGCTTCGAACGGACTAGTATCCCCCGCACGTACGACTTGAGTAATCTTCGCTACGTACGACATAGCAAAAAAAAAAATATATTTTCAACTGGCCAGCAATACCGCTTCACGTAAGTCTACACCTTCGAAAGTAAAGTATTTATCTTGCTCATCGCGAGTAGGTGTGAATTTGTAACTTCCAGGTGTCCTTAATCACCGTACTGACCAGCAATAATTGTATAATATCCAATGAACTCAACATTTCTTTAAACTTACAATCTATCAGTTGTTGGACAAGTTGTTTTAATCATGCTAATATGTCGCATGTATCGGGAGCGCCACCCATTATCTATCTCGAGGGTATTTCTTTAGCCGTGTCAGTCATGGTGTATTTTGTTTATTGTTGTTAAGCATTTTTTCCACTGCCTGACCCCGCTAGTAGTGGGGGTCGAATTCCCGATTTGACTGTGGCGACATTAATAATAAAAGCGCGCTGAGAATATATGTTCTCGCTTCTTTGTCAATATTATCAACATACAAATATGAGCGACACCTAATATCATACCTATAGTGGAAATTCCTGTGGGTCTGAAACTGGCCGATTGCTGGTTACAAAGGATTATTAAATCTCCCGCAGAAGCATCCTGTATTTCTAATTTTTACCAAAATTTTCCTATCAAGGAATATAAACCCCACTAATCCAAAATTTTTGATTAATGATTCGTTTGCGCGCGTTATGTCTAGTGGAAGCACAGTTTACTCTACATAAAAAAAGTTAATACAAGCTCGCAATTATTTTATATGAATTTTTGCGACATTTTTTTCGCGAATAAAATGAAAAAAGTTATTTTCTTTGCCAGAAAGAGATCCGAAATGCAAATTTTGCTGTGATGTGATTAATACACGGAATGTCTAATAAAACATGCTCCAAAAAATAAAAATATGTATGAATTATTTTTGAAAAATGTTATTGTGTGATCTTCCAAAGAACAGGTCACTTTAGAAAAAGGGATATGTCGCGAGAAATATATAAAAGAAATTGAAATGAAATAGCCAAAATTTAGAAATATTGGATTGTTTCAAATTTGACCCAAGCTCCGATCGAAATAAATAAAAAGTAAAAATTGTCTACAACATTGAATGATTTTATAAAGCGAAGTGAATTCATTGATTGAATTGTGCATACATTGTACAACTAGCCAATAAAATTATCATTTTCTGCCTAATTTCAATCAATTATTGATCGGGATCGGCCTACTTTTTTCTCTCGCTGCGATCAAATCTTGAAATAAAGCGATATATCTGAAATTACGACATTCATTTCAATATACTTGTCTAACATGTCTTTCTTCTAATTTCAACTCTGCTTTTTTTTTTATATTCATCCGAGATTTAAAAAATATCAAACAAATAGCTCGTTTTCAATTTATTTTTAATATTTTTTTGTAAAAAATAATAACTTCTGTCGGGCGTCTTTAGGCATTGTCTTAATAGATATTTACAAATGTCATGCACCAAATCACAGCGAAGTTTGGGATGCCCCTAGAAACTTTTATTTGTAAACACAACACATTTTTTATCATCTGAAAAAAAATCACAAAAAAATTATAATAAAATAATTGAGCAACTTGTCATTTAATTTTTCGAAGGTTTAAAACATGCTCCCATTAAAGGTGCTTAAACGAACTCATGAAATAAAGTTGTGATTGTAGTGACCTGCCTTAAACCAATTATAATTAAAGTTCATAGCAAGTACGTAAAAATATAAGATCCACAGTTTAAGTCTGTTTTCCACTGCTCCGTTTGGCTACATATGAACATGGGGAACCAGACTGATTGCCAATATTCGGCAAATCTAAGTTTCATAAATCTTTCTACCCAATTCCTTCCCATCTTCCGACGCTGCGATAAATTCACTCCCGGCTGGGATGGGAAGCGCCGCAAAATCTGAAGATAATGCTAAGTACTGTAATATTGAGGAGTGTATAGCTCTTAATATTCTTGCCGTTCTTTTGAATATCTTCATTCTAATTTATGATTGGTTTAGATGGTGCGTATTTACAGATATGCTTGCTCACAGTCGCGAAAAAGCGAAATAGAAATAGAGCTAAATATATTAAAATTAAACACCGCCGCTTTTGAAAATTGTTATTAACATTTCGATAAATACATTTGTATATACAATGCCTATTAAGTAAAGGCAGTTGCACAATTTGCTGTTTTGAGCAGAAGAAGGCCATGTTCACAAATCGAAAGATTTATCACCGTAGATCATCATTGACATATATATATAAAGTTGTATTACTATATGTATTATGTCAATGCATTCAGCAATTTTTATTCTTGTACAACCATTTTCCTCTTTTTCTGCCCTTTGATTGAATACCTATGTTCTGGGTTTGCATCGCATCGATCTGAAATAGTTAGATAATACCCCGTGGGTTTGTATGCAGCATGTTTAAACCCATGTTATTATGTATATAAAAAATCCATTATAAATACATAAATTAAAAGAAGAAACCATTATTACCTATATACACAATTCGAACTTTTGCCCAAATGGTAGGGGAATCCTTGTTCATTGATGTAGCAATCTGATGCCGAAACAAGAGAATAAATCCTTGCCAACAGGAACGCGCAACAAAATAAATATTCATTAAATTTCAATATACGTAAAAACATCGAATTGAAAATAATCTCGCCAAAGTCCCCAGATATAGATACCAAAACAAGAAGCAGACAAACACAAGGGGGAACCCTTGGACACAACCAGAGGTGGGATCCAGGCTCCAAGGAGTAAGTCAGTCCACAGTGATTTAAAACCTTGCTTATTCCCAAAATTAAATCATTTGTCATATCTCTTCCTACTCCTAAAAAGGCAGACAATTTCATTATTTAT
The DNA here is from genome assembly GCA_903981925.1 of Ostrea lurida. Taxonomy (NCBI): domain Eukaryota; kingdom Metazoa; phylum Mollusca; class Bivalvia; order Ostreida; family Ostreidae; genus Ostrea; species Ostrea lurida. The sequence continues at coordinate 42,931 of CAJDSM010000584.1, forward strand.
TCAAAAGCTTATGAATTCCTGGGAAGTCTATTAGATAAATCAAGATGGTCTGTAATAACCCAAGACTATCTATCAGGTGGTATAAAGATGGTAGGATATAACAACTTTTATTTATATCCCTGAAATGCTCATGGATTAAAAGGCTTACTAAGTCAATTGCATAAACCTTGCGATTAATCATTTTTATTTTGCGTGTATGGAAATTAATATTCTATGGAGCTTATATGATTTGGAGATAGTTTTATGAAGAATGTATCTTAACCGAAAAAAATGCATTTTGGCAAGGATGTTTTTTAATGCCTGTTTTTGTATATGAAGGCAAGTAGAATTTTTCCAAATGTCAAAAACAATTTTCAAATAATTCCAGTGTGTATAATTCTAATATTAAAATAGCTGGAAAACCAGTTCTTTATAAGCGAATGGCTATGAAAAGGCAATTAAAATTGTTCAAGATTTTTGTGGACTCTGAATTGTAAATGTCTTAACCTTTAGAAAAAGTTTCAACACTTATACAATCTCCATGGTGTCATGTTATAATGAAATATAAATTAGCATATATTCATGCAATGTCAATCAATTAAGCAAGTATATTCTATTGATAGACATTCAATTAAACAAAATATTAATCCATGTATGCCTGTATTTTTGAACCTGTTTTGTGCATGAAAAATGTTCATAAAATTATTTACAATATTTTGAATGGAAAAAGAGATATCCCAACTTCCATGGCAAGTGGAAGACCTGAATTATCTTCCATATGAGTGCGGTGATATTTCGTACAAGGAGTATTTAAAATTTGTTTTTACAAAACAAACTACTGATTCGTCTGTTCAATTGGTTACAGTTTAGAATTTTACACAGAATCATTCCTGCTTGGATATTACTAAAAATTAATGTTAAAACTAATGACTGTTGCTAGATTTTTTGCTACAAATAATTGTTGAGACAATGATCCAATGTCTTTTACTTCATGCTTTAAAACCCAAACATTGTGGAATGATTTGAGTCTCCATATTTACAGAAAAACGTCAGAAAGAGTTGCGTTTTTAATGTGTCAAAATTTATTTAGGTGAAATTCCACTGTCTATTAATAACAAAGCTAATAAACTTTATAATTTTATATGTTAAACGATCACATCTAATCATTACTTCCCAAAACCATGAAATAACATTATCGCGATGCTTTATTTTTAAGACGATCAACTTAATGTAATCGCAAATATAGTGAAAATAAAACCCACGCGAATATTTCACCCTTTACAGTATCTACTTCTAAAACGTCATTTCATGAAATTGCTATATTGTCCTTTTAAAATGAATAATCACTCCTGTAAGTTTCAAATGCTACTTTCACAGTCAAAACTCGTCCTAGTCATATTATTCATCAAAGAATTGCTAGTAACCATTGGATAATCTCCACGTTGTTCTACAGGTGACCAAGCAAGGCCTGTGTGAGACCCTTTTACTTCCCTCTTTTATTTGTGATATTTGTCCGCCATGTTCATTAATCTAGTTGGGGGGTAATTAAGAATTGAATGGAGATGTGAATTAATTATCACGTTCAGGCCTGGTTGACTAAATTGGTTGGGAGAATAATTAAGAAATTGGATGAGATGTGAAGTATAATTATCATACCCAGGTCTGGTTAGCTAAAGTGCACACTGTAGACCAGCCAAGCTTAGCTTACACATACACAAATCTCCTAGTTGGTTCGATACGCAAGAGCATAACCCATCTTCACTAGCCAAGGGTTTTCGCGTCCATTCCGCTCCTGGCTGGGGAAGATGGAGCATACCATGCGTATGAGGACATTTTAAAGTGAGGTCAACTTCCAACAAAAGAAATTGATGTTGAAGGGTTATAACGAATCACGTTTAAAGTCATCATTTCGCAAATTCTACGGTCGCTTGTCAGACTTAACTCAATATGAGTTAAGTCATATTATTGAGATGGAAGATCGAATATTTTATTTACGGAAAGAAGAAATATTTATCTAGGGAAAGAAGTATAACTCCTGCAACGAATTAAATGATCGGGTTTTGACATAAACCGTGTTTACCCAATTTTGACACTTTCCCCATTCTAATTCTGGTAAATGAATAAATCGCTCAAGAGTTTTGCGCGCGCTTTTTATTACAAGTAGCGTGATGATGAACATTCAAACAGAGAGCAGTATGAAGTCCAATTCAACCATTACTCTGTCCTCATCCATTTGATTTCACCTTTAAATAGGTGGGTAAAGTGCAATCTTATTTAGACTGCGGTACGTATACTTCCAATCATTTTGTAAAATATTATAGTGTAAAATGTTGTTTTTATTGGTTTCGCCTAGTATGTCTCCATCTTGACGCCGCATGGTTGATTTTATTTTCTTGCCTTATTCCAGTTTATCAGGTAATACTCAATGATTCAAGGCTTGCTATTTTAAAGTTTTATCTCGATTACAGTTATCTCATATTATTTATTGTTTTATCCCTTTTATATTATTCTAATCTCAAATTCTTTAAAATACTATTTTATTCTTGTGGTTAGGCCTATCTACTTTACTCATACATATCTACGCCTACGTAGCTAACCCGATCAATATGTTGGTTCGTGTTAGACTTTTCTTATACATTGTCCAACTTCCTAGAGAATGTGGCATGGTATCTATTCAACGACGCAATCCAAACCACCATACGCCGGGCCGGCCAGTACTTCAATAACTTCCTACTTGCACCATACAGAACGACTCGCTCAACATCAACCCATATTCAACCCTAGGATTCAAAACGGTCTCATTGAGTGACAGAGGGAACGGGATTGAAAAGTGCACAATACTGCTACAGTCTGTAATATCGCATGTATGATCTAACTGCCATATCGGGAGAGGTCTTGTGTTCGAGCTCCGTGCTCGGCACACGGCCGCGTCAAACCTAAGACGTGAAAATAGGTAGTGATTGCTCCTAAGCCAAGAGCTCGGCAATTAGAAGTGAGAATCACGGGTCTTTCAGATATGACCTAAAAACGGATGTCCCGTGTCGCAGCAGGTGTGGCACGCTAAAGATCCCTCATTGCTAAAAGCCATGAGTGGTAAGCATAGGTCTAAATTTGCAAGCCTTCACCGGCAATTGTGACGTCTCAAAATGAGTGAAATATTCTCGACGGGACGAAAAACAACAAATAATCAATCAATCAATCTACCTGCCAACTGATCTATCAATGCCTTATATCAACCCTACCTCATCAGCGACGGCAACTTCAACACGCGATATTTTTAGCATTTCAGATTACCTTGGGGGTCACACACACAAGTTATGAAGATAAAATTGGGGCTAAACAACATCGTGATTAAATGCAGTAATCTCTCTCATTTCATAGCCTAGTTGCCTTCCTACTGCATTAGGAATTTAGCATGTTTTACAACCATGATTAGGATGACTAGCTGAATTAGCCTCATTTTCATAACCCCCCCCCCCCCCCAAATCTTAGACATATCATTGAGTATGCTATGTATCTCAATCTGTAGATGTATCGATTTCTGTACATATTGATTATTAGATATTCCGCACTTGCCAACCCCCCCCCTCATCATCGCCGGTAAGGGGATCGTGAGGTTTAATCCTGTGCTATCTATTTGAATACCCTTCGGTCAGGGAGGTACCTTTGTTGTGTGAGGCTTGTAGTGATACGGGGTCTTCCGTGCTTTGCGGTTTTATCCGAAAGACCGCCTCAGGTGGTCACTTCTGCGACAGGCAAGAGGTACTGAGGACTATTCTAGTACAAATCCCTAGCGTTCCTTAAACATTTCAAATTTTGGCAAGTATACCTGGTAAGGCACGTCACAATCAGGGCATCGGGAAATCCTCCCTTGCTATTATTTTTGCATTCATCATAGTCCTAAATTACCCAATTCTCGGATTCTAACTGGCTTGTGAAACCATCGCCCAGTTTAGACTGTTAATCTCATATTCATGCTCAATTTTATCATGGCCGACATACAATCCAATCACGCCCCTTCAAGGAAACAGGTCCTTAATAGGTCTATCAGAAATTGTTATATCACTACCATATCCAGTATCACATATTTGGGCTAGGTTCTCAATTCACAGTTCAGCAAGCTCCAGCACGTCAAGTTTCTGATTTGTTATGCAATAGGTACAAGTCAGACTTTCTAAACTCAAGTGCACTTCCTATATACTGATAGATAGGAACGTGCCGCTGGAATAGGTAGCCTTTTTCCACTTCAGATATATGAAAACAGGCGGTCGAATTTGTCGGTGCATTTTTCTTTTCCTATCTAGTTTTGTTCATTATTAATTTTTCAAACATATTTTGAAATACGTATTTGAGTCGGAACATCTGACATAAATAACGTATTAAATTTTCATTCTTAGTGCACCCCCTCCTTTTTCCCCCGCGTAGTTCCCGAATAAATCGCCATGTCAATCAATATAAACACCGCTTCTTTGGAAAGACTTAAATCAATTCACAATATTGGTGATAAAAGGGCCCAACACTGATCTCATTACAAGAAGAAAAGGGCACCTTACATTAGAAGATGTGAAATGTTTTCTACTATACCTAGTACAATCTGGGACCCTTTAGTGGAAGAGGGTAAATCCACAAAAACAATTATCTGTAGAAGAACTGACAAATATAATCCAAAAATTAAGAGAACTGTATCGGGCCGAGAAAGAGGAAAATAAGCGAATTTTACTACGCATGGGTGAAAAAGAGCGAGAGTTAGAAAGAAGAGAGGAACAAATGAGGTTAGAGACAGAATCGTTGACTGAGAGCTGTGAGAAAAGGATAAGAAAGATAGAATCAGAATATAGAGAGAAGATAAGAGAGGCCCAAATGGAGTTTCGGTTAAAGATTC
>CAJDSM010000585.1:4449-21830 GCA_903981925.1 Ostrea lurida
TTCACTACACTGTTATAAATGTAAGGAGTGAAGATCTCGAACCATTGAATAATTATTTTGGTCATTCATATTCTGATCACAATATTGGCTTTTGTCAAACATGTACCAATAATAACAAGCTACTGTCCTTTAAAAAAAGGGACTGCAATACATGGACCATAGGCATGTGTTTCGAAAATGAACTTGATCCTGTAGGCTGAATTAAAGTTTTTGTATCAAAACAGATTCTTTTTAAATCTTGACACATGCATAAGAAAATTGTTAAAAGTCTCATTGTTAGAACTGTACCGACGCATAGGCTTGATGGATATAAAAAGATTTATATAGCATTGACGTTTAACACGAGAATTAAAAATCATCCTTGTATTTGATCGAAATTCAAATTCAACAAGGAACACTATCGGGTCTAGATGATAACTTTTGAGTTTCATAAAGATCATCTTAATGTGGCAATAAAATACCTAAACCATGCAATGATATAAATCTGGCAACAAAATATTGAATTGTTTTTCATTTCAAAATTTCAATTGCCAAGACGAAGAAAACGACACTGGTGTGCTGAATATAAAAAAGAGAAATAACACAGGTTTTAGCGAACTCATTTACACTCTTTTGCTGTGAATATATCAGTACTACATGCTAACTATTTTGGTGTACAAAATAAACTTAATTTAGGACATTTACAGACACTTATCAGCAAAACACCAGTCAGTGTCCGTGTTGTCATCCGTTTCGTGTCGAAATCATCGTTCATGAATGCATTCGGTGTAGTCGCAAAAATAATATATAAATAGTTTTCGGTTTTTGTAAAACATACTTCCTGTTGGAACTGAGTTTGATGTTTTTTTGTTGTTGTTGTTGTTGTTTTTTTTTTTTTTTTTGGTTGTTTTTTTTCTGATTTTTTTTTCCTTCTGTTTTTTTTTTTTTTGGGTGTGGGGGTAATGCCACGTTAACAGTTTGACGATCAATTCTAAGAGAAAATTATTTGGGGCAAACTCCAAGAAATCATGCATGATTTCGTTTTGGGATCCACGAGAAATGGACAAAACTATTTTTCCCAACGTAACCACTTGCTGTGGTTTATGGGCCATTTGTATAAGATGTTTCTCTCCTTTTCTCTACTTTAGCGTGGACCCTGATGCAGAAAATAAAAGCAAGATTAAGCAGAATGCTAAAGGGGAAAAGTCAGTTTGCACATGTTAGAAAAACGACCATTGTTGGGGTTACTTTATTTTCTGAATTTGTCCTCTGCACCAGTACGCCGGTGCAGGGGACTTTTTGTGCGTCTTCGAGCTCGATTAACCTTAACTGTAACCTTAGCCCTAGGTGTAGCCCTAACCCTAAGGGTAACCCTAACCCTAGGTGTAGCCCTAATCCTAAATGTAACCCTAACCCTAGGTGTAACCCCTAACCCTAAGTAGGAACCTAGCCTAGTTGTAACTCTAACCCCTAAGTGTAACCTAACCCTAAGTGGAAACCTGAACCCTAAAGTGGAACCCCTAAACCCTTAGGTGTAACCCTAACCTTAACTGTAACCCTGACCCTAAGTGTAACCCTAACACTAGGTGTAACCCTGACCCTAAGTTTAACCCTAACACTAGGCGTAACCCTGACCCTAAGTGTAACCCTAACCCTAAGTGTAGCTCTAACCCTAGGTGTAACTCTAACCCTAAGTGTAACCCTGACCCTAAGTGTTACCCTAACACTAAGTGTAACATTATTTGTAACACTAACTCTAGTTTTAACCTCAACCTAAAGTGTTACCCTAACCCTAGGTGTAACTCTAACCCTAGATGTAAACCTAACCCTAAGTGTAACCCTGACCCTAAGTGTAACCCTAACCCTAAGTGTAGCTCTAACCCTAGGTGTAACCCTAACCCTAAGTGTAACCCTAACGCTAAGTGTAACCCTAACATTATGTGTAACACTAACTCTAGTTTTAACCCCAACCTAAAGTGTTACCCTAACCCTAGGTGTAAACCTAACCCTAGGTGTAAACCTAACCCTAAGTGCAACCTAAACCCTAAGTGTAACCCTAACCCTAAGTGTAACCTTAACCCTAGGTGAACCCCTAACCCAAAGTGTAACCCTAACCCTAGGTGTAACCCTGACCCTAAGTGTTACCCTAACTCTAAGTGTAACCCTGATCCTAAGTGTAACCTTAACCCTAACACTAAGTGCAACTCTAACACTAGGTGTAACCCTATAACACTAGGTGTAGCCCTAAGTGTAATCCTTACCCTAAATGTAACCCTAACCTTGAGCGTAGCCCTAACTCTGAGCGTAACCCTAACCCTAACTCTAATTGTAACCCTGACCCTAAGTGTAACCTTAATCCTAACCCTAACCGTAGCTCTAACCCCAGGTGTAACCTTAACACTAGGTGTAACCCTAACCCTAGGTGTAACTCTAACCCTAAGTGTAACCCTAACCCTAACCCTAAGTGTAACCCTGACCCTAAGTGTTACCCTAACGCTAAGTGTAACCCTAACATTATGTGTAACACTAACCCTAGTTTTAACCCCAACCTAAAATGTTACCCTAACCCTAGGTGTAACCTAATCCTAAGTGTAACCTAACCCTAGGTGTAAACCTAACTCTAGGTGTAAACCTAATCCTAAGTGCAACCTAAACCCTAAGTGTAACCATACCCTAAGGTACCTTAAACCACAGTGATTAACTCTAACCAAGTTTGTTACCCTAACCGCTAGGTGTTAACCCTGACCCTAAGTGTTACCCTAACCTAAGTGTAACCCTGATCCTAAATGTAACCCTTAACCTAACCCCTAAGTGCAACTCTAACCCCCAGGTGTAACCCTAACACTAGGTGTAACCCTAAGTGTAATCCTATTTACCCTAAATGTAACCCTAACCTTGAGCGTAGCCCTAACTCTGAGCGTAAACCCTACCCTAAGTGTAACCCTAACCCTAAGTGTAACCTGACCCAAGTGTAACCTTAATCCTAAAAATAAGCGTAGCTCTAACCCCAGGTGTAACCCTAACACTAGGTGTAACCCTAACCCTAGGTTTAAACTCTAACCCTAAGTGTAACCCTAACCCTAGTGTAACCCTAACGCTAAGTGTACCCTAACATTTATGTGTAACACTAACCCCAACCTAAAGTGTTACCCTAACCCTAGGTGTACCTACCTTAATGTAACCTAACCCTAGGGTAACCTAACCCTAGATGTAAACCTAACCTTAATCCTAAAAATATAGCGTAGCTCTAACCCCAGGTGTAACCCTAACACTAGGTGTAACCCTAACCCTAGGTTTAACTCTAACCCTAAGTGTAACCCTAACCCTAAGTGTAACCCTGACCCTAAGTGTTACCCTAACGCTAAGTGTAACCCTAACATTATGTGTAACACTAACCCAACCTAAAGTGTTACCCTAACCCTAGGTGTAACCTAACCCTAAGTGTAACCTAACCCTAGGTGTAAACCTAACCCTAGATGTAAACCTAACCCTAAGTGCAACCAAACCCTAAGTGTAACCCTAACCCTAAGTGTAACCTTAACCCTAGGTGTAACACTAACCCTAAGTGTAACACTAAACCCTAGGTGTAACCCTGACCCTAGGTGTAACCCTAACCCTAAGTGTAACCTTAACCCTAGGTGTAACACTAACCCTAGGTGTAACCCTAACCCTAAGTGTAACCCTGATCCTAAGTGTAACCTTAACCCTACGTGTAACCCGAACCCTGAGCGTAACCCTAACCCTAGGTTGTAACCCTAACCCTAAGCATAACCTACCAATAGTGTAACCCTAACATTATGTGTAACACTAACGCTAATTGTAACCTTGACCCTAGATGTAACCCTAACCCTGAGCGTAACCCTGACCGTAAGTGTAACCCTAACCCTAAGTGTAAACCTCACCCTAAATGTAACCTAACCCTAAGTGTAACCTAACCCTACGCATAACCCTAAACCTAAGCGTAACCTAACCCTAAGTGTAACCCTAACCCTAGTTGTAACCCTAACCCTAAGTGTAATCCTTACCCTAAACGTAACCCTAACCTTAAGCCTAACCCTAACCCTGAGCCTAACCCTAACCCTAAGTGTAAACCTAACCCTAGGTATAACCCTAACTAGGATTAGGGTTACGTTTAGGGCTAGGTTTACACTTAGAGTTAGGTTTACACTTAGGGTTAGGGTTACACTTAGGGTTAGGGTTACACTTAGGGTTAGGGTTACAATTAGGGTTAGGGTTACACTTAGGGTTAGGGTTACACTTAGGGTTAGGGTTACACTTAAGGTTAGGGTAACAACTAGGGTTAGGGTAAGGCTACACTTAGGGTTAGGCTTACGCTCAGGGTTAGGGTTACGTTTAGGATGAGATTTACACTTAAGGTTAGGGTTACACTTGGGGTTTAGTTACACTTAGGGTTAGGGTTACGTTTAGGATTAGGATTACACTTAGGGTTAGGGTTACACGTAGGATTAGGGTTACGTTTAGGATAAGGATTGCACTTAGGGTTAGGGTTACACTTAGGGTTAGGGTTACAACTAGGGTTCGGGTTAGGGTTAGGGCTACACTTCTAAGGGTTAGGGTTACACCTAGGGTTAGGGTTATTTTATACTAATAATGTTATTATTAACAACATTATTAACAACATATACTAATAATGTTATTATGCAGACGTCATACATATATTATTACATGCACGTAACTCCAACATAGGGATTTTCATAATTTTGAGTACTGCTTGATTTATTTCACCTAGAATCCAGAAACATGGGGGAATTGCAATTCTCCCTTTTCCGTTGGGTGAACAATTTTTTTTTTGCCATATTAGAGTTTATGGGGACTTAAAAGGTAAAAAACTGGAGACCGTTTCACTAAGCGATCGTAGATTGTAAACGTCTACGTAAACATGAACGCCTCACTTCTTCCCACCCCACCATATGTTTTGTTTTTAATCTGTTCCTCGTTTCGATACTCTCTGCGATGACACATTTGTTATTCCTTAAAAATGTGAAACGTACAGTTGGTACCAACTAACAAATCTTTTTTAAAATTGTTGTCCACTGAAGTAGCGTGGGGTCACAATAGGGACATAAGGTTTTACAAGAGGATGTATGGGAAATCTTTAAAAATATTCCTCTCACTTAGGCCAGAAGGTTAGGAATGTTTCCTCACGTAGAGTAGATTCAAGTTGTTCTAAATCATGGTCTCCGGGGCATGGGCCACAGTAGGAGATTTAGAATCTTCTCTAGAACAGCATAACACATTATGTACATGACATGCCAACATCTGTAATCTGTGCAGATTCAAGTTTTGGCAAATAAATGAATATTATTTATTTTATTTTAAATTTTTATTACCGGTATTATTTTTTTTATATAGAATATAATGTTTCAAACAAATAAGATGTGGCAAACACTGTTTAATTGTGCTCAAAATTGTGAAAATTAAAATCAAAATTAAAATTTAAACGAAACTTTTATTAATTAGTATATCCACCCTTGTGAACAAAAAGAAGACACGAGCTTAAATTGTTTACATTCATAACAAAGAATTTTGAGCCCTGTATTTTTGTTGTAATTTTCAAATTATTAAGCATTGCAAACATTAAACATGGAAAAATGAAATTTTTCAGCCCAAATTTTGTCCATGCCCTGCAATGAAAAATGACAAATCCATGGCCATATCAGACGCATGATAAATGAGGCAGGCAAAATAAAATAGAAAATGCTACACCTAATTGACTAATACTCGAAATTGACTTAATTTATCATTTTCGATTTTTTTTTAAAAATTATTATTATTGAAATCTTTAGATGAGCATCACGATTTTACCCCCATCAAATGACATTGATTTATAAGCTGAACAGAACCAGCTCCTCATTCATAGTTCGAGGTTCAAGTAGCTGCTGAACTTTGGCGTGCGTTATTCGCTTTTCATTCTGTTACTTGGACTCCAAGGATATAGAAAACAAACAAGTCATGTTTAAAAATATGATAGCTCCAATATATATTGTAAAACGTTGCTTGTTAGATAATGGGAGGCGTGCTATCAATCACTCCTTAGTTGAGTTTTTCACGGTGTATCCTTGATGAGGAAAAACCGAGTTTAAAAATACTGGAAAATTTGGAAAATTGCAAACCTGGACAGGCAATCCACCAGTAGAGAACAATCTGGCCTGGCTTTCTGCATGAGGGACATTTGATCTCGAGCCCCCCCCCCCCCTCTCCCGGTGGAATTACTTTCAAATTTCGTTTTTGCGGGGATGTCCATGGTGGGTTCATAATTATTTACTTTAGTTACGGTAAACTTTTAAAGACCTACTGATTTTCTGTATAAATTTACAGTAGTTCAAAAATCATCATAACATGCAATGCAGTACGTGGCGGATAGAGGGTTAGGGTGTGTGTGTGTGTACGGTTGTTCGTTATTATGTAAACAAGGTTCGTGCCATGATTCTGTTTATTTATAGATTACTTAATAGAAAATGCCACGTTTAACACAAAAAGAGCTGTAACAAACACTAGAAGTTATGACTGTTTCAGAATTAACTTGCAATTTTTAAAAATATATTTAAGATATGTAAACAAATACATGGCACTATATGCCTTGTTTCATAACAAAGAATTGTGAGCTCTATATCTCTCTTGAAACTCAACATTACCGACATTCAATTTTTCCCGACCATTAGAAATACCTTAATTTAGCATTGTAAAATTGAAAAAACAAACAAACAAAAACCATGAAATGTGAATTTTTTAAGCTCAGATTGTGTCTATTGTCCTTTATGATGAAAGATATAACTTTTAGAATGTTGTAGTGTTTGATGACTACTGTCGGCTGCTCGGGGGGACTTCGTGGTATCCCCTGGCGAATAACTCTGGGTTAATTTTCCACGTCAGAAATCGATAGAAAGTGCAGCACCGTTTGCAAATATTGAATGTTTGTCAAAGAAACATTACAAATTTGTTGACATTCACACAGAGTCGGGCCCGTCTAATTAGTTTATTAAGCATAATGTCGAATGTGTGCAAACTATCGTCCGTTACGTAATAAAACTGCTATTCATGCACGCATTAGAATGAAATAGAGGGGTTTGTATAGAAAATGTGACAAGTTCATGCATGAGAGAGAGAGAGAGAGAGAGAGACGAGAGAGAGAGAGAGAGAGAGAGAGAGAGGAGAGAGAGAGGAGTAGAGAGGCTGTGAGAGAGAGCTGGATATAGAAAGGAGATGGAGAGAGAGAGAGAGAGAGAAGAGAGCTGGATATAGAAAGAGATGGAGAGAGAGAGGAGAGAGAGAGAGAGAGAGAGAGAGAGAGAGAGAGAGAGAGAGAGAGAGAGAGAGAGATAGAAGAGAGAAGAGAGGTTATCCCTCTTTTTACAGCTATCTGTACCCTCGATTACGTTAAATAAATAGAGGCTTTGATCCGTGCCAGCTGTTTTTGACAATGTGTATTGCATCTGGAGTTGGTTTGAAATCTATCAAACCGCAGAAAACACAGACTCATGATTCATGCTTCCCTCGACAGTATAAACGTATCGTCTTATAATCTACAACATTTAACTTTTTATCTCATATCTAAATAACTTTACCACGTTCAGAGGCCTTCTCAATGCATTTAGCTACCGAACACGCATTCGTGTGTATATAAATATGGGAACAACTGTTTACAGCAAAAAACATGATATCCTACATTTCAAACCCATGCCTTAATGCCCGTGAAATTTCATAGGGAATGATTTCGCGCACATTGTGTGTAATTTCCTTGAGTTTTGCATGGATTAGTTCAAGTGACTGTGCCCATTGCGTGTGTCAAGAACGAAAAAAAAATTGGCATTTCAGAAGTGCGTAAACTTAGGAGATGAAATTTGAACGATTGTGAGCCACACACGCGAGTAAAACTTCAGTTCTTTAAAAATATGTCAATACCCCACATCCTCATAAATCTGTCGCTGAAAATAACAGAGAGGTCAAAACAACTTCACGTGAAATGAGAAATTTCCTTCATTCACTTCCTGTTTGGATAATACGACGAGGAGCTAGGGATCTTAAAAAGTTTTAACAAGAAGCACAAGGCCCTACTGATGAAATGCGGCAGAGGAAAAGGAGATAAATTGACTATAGAACGGCGTGATGGTACAGCATAAATATGTCGTTTGGCGCGTGTGTTTGAAGATTGCTTGTTCATCGTGTGTTTAATTGGGCCAAAATGCTATTTTTGAAAGAAACAAGGATCTATATTTATTAGTTTTACACATACTTCTGCTTTATATGCAACTCAAACGGAAGGAAGATTAAATCAAGTACGCTTTTAAATTTAAAAATGAGATAATTTGATGTTCGTATCAATTTGATCTATCGATGATTGTGCGATGATTTGACGAATTTCGATGAAATGGAGGACAATTACGATGACGACCCTCTTGGATTTCTGGCGGAGTTTAAGAAGGGGAGGTACATGTCATTCAGCATTGACAGTAGTAACCTGTACCTCAATGAAATCCCGGAGGGGGAATATAGCGACGGTAAGGTATTTTTGTCTACCTAGCTGTACCTTGATTGTGTACATCGATTCAGAGGTATCTGGATTTTAATCAATAAATAGATATTGATAGGAAAAAAATATATATGTAATTTTCCCCCTATTAATATCTATTTCTTGATTAAAATTCAGATACCTGTGTATTTATATTATATAGATATCATTTATTTCCTTATTGATATCTATTTATTGATTAAAATTCAGATACCTGTGATCGATCACAAGCACTCGATCGACGTTTTAAATATATTATATAATAAAGAAAAAATAATATAAATGGTCCCGTAAACAAGTTATCGATTATATAATATATATTTGTGTACGGGAAGTTTTTTTTAATTTATTTTTATTTTTTTATCATTAGATATAAATATGTTTTTAACGTCAAGTGCCTGTGTATATACCTCGTATCAGAGAGGTTTTAAAATAACTAAACTTTTTTTTCTAGCGTTGTTACTTAAATATATAATGATCCAGTTGCTAATTTTAAAACCTTTAAATCATACTTCAGATGTTGAAAATGTGTGGACAGTCGCACACATATATATATATATTTTTCTTTACAGATGATAATATTTTACTTGAAAAAATTACACATATATATATACTGTAAGCACGAACTGCATTATATCTAGCTAAATGGAAACTTCTATATAGAAAGCAATACATGCATGACACATATATTATGTGCATACATATTATAGGATTCGTGCTGCTATACTTTTGTGTATTAACTTTCTATTTATTAGCGCGTGTCAAATATTCAGTAACAAGTAAGTGTTTTTAATGACATGCTCTCTCTCTCTCTCTCTCTCTCTTCTTTTCTCTCTCTCTCTCTCTCTCTCTCTCTCTCTCTCTCTCTCTCTCTCTCTCTCTTCTCTCTCTCTCTCTCTCGTTTATTTCCAGTCGAAATTCAGCACTATAAATCAAGCGCATGTCCACAGTTTATGTTCTATTATGTAAACAAAAAACTCCCCTTTTTCTGAAGAACTTGGCTAATTCTATTTGGTGTGAAAAGAACAAGCATAACGTCTATGATATTTTGATACGGTCCCCGTTACATATGCAAGCGTCTATTTGGGGAAGCGTTACTCTGAATCCGATTCTCTTTTCTCGCGAGAAAGTGCGATGACTCATAATGACCGTTCTTCCTGTATAATGATAGGCCGAAAGGAAACTGATTTGTGTGACTTTCTAGGATTATATGAATTATGAATATATACAATTTTGATTGACGAACGTTATTGCAGTAATGTACATAGAGAAACACGGTGTGTGCAAGTTATCGTAAGAAAACAAACTTAGTTTCTTAACCGCTCATTGTTTTTTCAACTTTTCATGTGCAGAAAATGGAACCAACACCGATTTCAGATCCACCGAAAGCTCGGACCACTTTGACGAAAGTCAGAGTGGTGAAGAGCTAGACCGCATCACGCCTTTGATAGAGATGGGTAATGGTGAAAGTATGCATAATAACCATAGAGGATTTGATCTGAGGACTTCAGTAGCCATGCCGATGCGCCTACCGATGCCAGACCCCCACGAGCTGGATAAGAGATTTACGAAAGTCTTGGTACGTAATTATCTCTGACAACAAGTATATCATGTCTATAGTGTTTTCTTTGGGATTTATAATCTGTGAAGTTGAAATATTAGATCTTTTAATTGACACCGACATTAGTAGACTAAATTGCTTAATGCCGGTCAGATCTGACAGTCGGACGTTTGTGGGCATCATGCATATATATTTCAGGAATACTTTTATTTAATTATTACAATATCAACAAAATATATTAATATAATATACCCTCGTCTTACAGTACTTAACTAGTAGCAAACATTGAGTAAACTAATACATGTATATATTTTCCCACATCTCCTCAAGGCCAAGAGTCCAATGATATTGCCTGTGGATACCTCTTCCTTATTACCAGCATGATGAAGACTTTTGATATTGCCCGATGTCCTAATATCTTAACTACGTTGTCATGACGGAACACATTTAGATAAAACATCTCTTTCGTAGATCTGAGCAAACAGAATCTGTGATGATTGTTTGGCTCTCTTTAGGATTAAATATCTGTTAGTATTTCAATGAATTACACAAAGAAGTTCTCCGAAAATTGAAAGCATATTTATTAACTATTTCCCCCCACTTTTTTTTTCATCTAAAATTTGTTCCCGGTTTATGTTATCCATGCAAGGTCATAAAGTACTTGAAATATTAAAATTAATGTTGGTGTATATAATGAATTCAACAGGCTGTCAGTGTTGTCATCAATCACTGAAACATAGTTATAATGGTACAGTTCTGTAACTTGATAACATTAGCATGATAAAAGTTGCAGAAATGTAAAATCAAAGAAGTGCTGTACCTGGCTGCATATACATGTACATGTAATATGTGTATACTTGCTTTGTTTGCATCTATAGACACAAATTGTTAGTGTGTATGTTGCAAAATTATATAGCTGTAGGTATATATAGTTATTCAAATCAAACGTTCATGAAGTTTGTACAAATATTACAAAGCAACAGCATTCTTCTAGAGAAGTAATGGGTTTTTATTGAGAACACCAATTGTTTCACTATACAACAAAACATGCCTGAAACCATTTAGCCTGATAATCCCAGCAGGGAATATTTTGAAGAAGAAGATTTAAACATACACTACCTTCATATTAATGGGTATGTCAGAGTTCTTGAAAAGTGTCGGTAATGTCGGATTATCGATAAAATAGTAAATTAGTGCCGATACAAGTACTAATTGTCGGTCCCGATGTCCATAAAGATCGGGATCGAATTCATTTTATACCAACTAAATGCGCCATTGTGGCCCATAAAATTTCAACTATGACAAAACACGGTTTAAAGCAAGTGAACAGGAAAATCAGAAGAAAAAGAAACATATAGTAAAGAACTATGAGGAGAAAACCGCGGTTCAAGGATGTAGAATTTGTAGACGTGATTCAGTTTTGAACGTCGGAAAACTATTTTTAAGCGGCTAGCCTGACATTATACAATGGTTGCAGAGGAAGGAATAGAATATAATATCGGATGATGACAGACAATAGGAAATGACGATGCTGCAGATAGGGAAGGTTTTTATGGATTGAAAAATTAGATGGAAAGTATTTAGTTTTTATGAATGAGAATGGATATGATTAAAGTGTTGTAAAGGTTAAGAACGAAAGAAAAATTGATTTTAGAGACATAATAAAGTTGGACAGAATATTTCCCAACGGTAAAAATCGGGTGATAACATTTTAGTAAAGATGTAATGAGAGTAAATAGTATGAGAAGAGTTGGGAACCGACATGAGGCATGAGTAAATAATGAGAGTTAAGATGTAAAGCAACAGATTAAAGCTTGTCAATATGGGAAGGATCCACTGATAGAACGTGACAAGGAACATGATTTTATAGATATACAAATTAAGCGTGAATTAATCAGATTTGGATGGGGGGCAAGACCATACAACAAATAGTGAGTAGTGATGAAAGTTGAGTGTGATAAAGACATGAATAATTAGAAGGCAAGAGGATGGACCGATTAATTGATTGCACGGCCCCTAGGGTTATGTTATTAGTGAAGGAGTGTGAATACAGTTAGTTTATTTGTGAATTAATACAACTTTATTCAATAAACATTAAGTCTTGACAAATTGAATTTTACAAATCAAAGTAGTAAATAATTGTTACAGGTATACTTTATCCAGCAGACTCCGTAATAAGAGGAAAGACAAAAAACCAAATCAAGTGGGGATTTTTAGCAGAGTTTATAAATGAAATTATAACTGTGGACAGGTTCCCTGTGAAGAACTCATACTGTACCCACAAATTTTGTCGAGGTTTCGGTCAGCGTGTGGGTCACCTGGCTGCTTTGGGGCGCTTCACCGTGTTGTGATCAGTCAGTTGTCGCGCAGGGTCAGCCAGCGAGTTGTTCATCCGAGCGAGCTGCAACCCAAAATGCGTCAGGTCACGCCTCGCGTTCACCGTATCACGCGGCGGCGCACCCTGGGGGGGGAAAGATGTGATAACGGGGTCAGGGACGGAAGGTGAGTAGTGAAAAAATGGACTGAAATCCTAGCACCTTAGGAATGGACAGAAATAAGACAGTAACGTGAAAAAGAAAGCAGAAGACAATGGAAAGACGGAAAAAGGAAAACCCATATACAGGATACAGAAGTAAAGGGAAAGCAGGGAAACGATCGCACAGAATTGCTGGCAGTTGGAAAGAGTGTGCAGCAGTGGTACGGGAATGAGAAGGAATCATGGAGGTGCGACGAGAGTACGTGGCCAAAGACGAGGAAGAGACGAACATGGATCAAAGGATGTCGTAGTACGAGAGAGATTAAGGATGCAGTGAGTAATGAGAGGCGACGCGAAAGCAGGGGAGGCGTAAAGCAAGTGTCGAGATGGTCAGAGGAAAGGGGGAAAATGATATTAGAATAAAAAGGCGGTAGTTTAGAAAAAGAATCTAGCAGCGAACGCAAGGAGTAGTTCAAAAGCGAGCAGCGGAGAAAAAGGCGCAGGAGAGGAAGAACGGAAGCCGGACGCAAGAAGGCGCCCTAAAAAGCAGGCGAGAGCAAAAACAGCGGCAGAGGCACAAGAACGAGAGCGGGAAAAGAAAAGGAGAGGCCGAAAAAAAAGAAGGGAGGGCCCCGCAGGACATGAAACAGATACGAGGACATTACCAGGGAAACGGCGGACCCGAATGCGCAAGTGCCCCAGCAAATATTGACTTTAATACATATACATTATAAACATGTATCCACTAAACTTTTTTACCTACATGGACACACCAAACAGGAATTTTCTGATAAATTATATATCTATATAACATGCACACGTTAAGTGTTACCTGTAAAATGATTATACAATAATGCTTGAGATTGAATGAATTTCACGACTGAGACGAAAGATATTATTAACACTAGATTCGTAAACAAATTCTTGAATTATGGTGGACGGAACAAGATATTGGTTTTTGCAGGTGGCTATTACAGTGATCAAATGCAAGGTCATTGTTTGTTGATTATGAATTAGAAATAAATAAATTTATTGTCAGTTGATACATAGTTCAGAGGCTCATTGTTCAAGCCTGACTGTTCAATCACAATTATATTGTGTCAACCCGGTCAAGATTGTGAGTTTGTTAATCATGCTACAAAACTTACCACAGATGACATATAATTAGGCCTAAATAAAATGTGTTGAGTTTCCGGCTACCCGCGGGCACGTGTAAGGAGGAGGGCCAAAACACAGAAATGAATACAAGTGGCAGCGGTGGCAGGTCAAAGTGAAGTGCGAAGAGCCACACAAAAGGAGTAAAGAGCCCGAGGAAGGCAAAAGGTGCAGGACATCATGGGCAAAATGAAGGTGGACGTGCGTGAGGTAAGGGATGTGAGGAAGGGGCTCGGGACGGGGGAGGCACTAAATGAACAGGTCTATGAGTGGGATAACCGTGCAGGCAGTAACTCCTTGAGAGGAAAATGGTCGGAAGGCAGAAAAAAGGAATGAGGGAGTGAATAAATGGTCAGCGACGATGGTACGGTGTCTAAATCAGTGCGGGTCGCAGTGCATGGGCCCGCAGAGGATAAGGGGGCAACATGTCAATAGAGAGGTGAGTGCAGCCAGACTCCGGCGCGTTGTGAGCAGTGGGGAAAAACGTGGGGGTAGTGCTACTGCAGATATATCGTATGTGGAGGTGTCTGAGTGGGAAATAAAACGTGTAGGGTCCTGGGGTCAAGTTTTATAGGAGGTCGACTAAGTTGGAGGGTCGGGGCGAGAGGCGGACCAGGCGTAAAGAGCAGCTAAGCGGGGCACTGGAAAGCAAGAAAATCCAGTTGAAAGGCCTCCATGCACTGGGAAGATTACACGACACGAGCAGCTATGTCCCAGGGGTAACAAGCGGACAGAGCGTGTGGTCGAGATACGACAGAGAAACGCGTGAAAGGAGAGCATGCATGTAGGAAGTCCGAGTGATATTTGAAATAGAGCCGGGGAGCAGAGGTCGGGGGCAAGAAAGACGAAGAGGAAGAAGGCCGCGCAGGGGCCACAGGAAAAGAAGACGTAGGCCAGAAGGAGAGGTGAAGAGGCCAAAACAGCCAAAAGCAGAAAAATGGAGGAGTATAACAAGAGAGGAGGGAAGGAACGGTGGGCACTCCGAAGGCGGAGAGGCCATAGATGGAATGGAGATGTAGTGAATGAATTGAACAAGTAAACGGGTGTGCGCATGGCCCGTGAGGGTGGTAGCAGTGGGTTGGCGGGCCTAGTGAGTCCGGGTCATGGAGATGTGAGATAAGCAAGGGGTCAGTGACTAGCGGGCAGACAGGAGTAAAGGTGAAACAAGACGTAACATTCCACTGGGAAATAGAAAAATAACTAAAGTGATAGCGTGAAAAAGAAAAAGGCCGGGCGATGGCTGAAGAGTGCACGCGGTATAGCCTGCGGTAAAGTGGTGGTTAATGCAGGGACCAGAGTGGCGCGAATACAGGAATGAGGAATATGCGTAAACGGATACAACGTGGGAAAAAGGGTGGGTCAAAGCCCAGGAGGACAGACTGGAGGCACAAGCGGATGCAGAACAGGTCTGGGCCCGATGGGTGCCAAGCAAGCGGGGAGTGGAAGAAGCTGGGGACGCAACGGCAGGGGGGGGGCCAAAGGGGGTCCGTGGTCAGGCTCGTCTGGCCCCGGCAGGGTACAGGTAGGAGTCGGCAAGGAGGACATAGTGCAAGGCGTAAACGAGGAAAAAGGGCCAGGACAGGAGGCGACAGGGAACCGGAGGAACGGAATGAAGGAATACAGGTAGGGGGGGAATGAGACCCAGGACGGAGGAGGACGAGGAGGAAAAAGTGTGTACTTTTTCTGGATAAAGTACGTATTCCTAAGTCCATGATTCCGTATTAGGTGATAGCATTGTGTGGTTCAAGGGCCAGGTAGGTGCAATGGAGATTGTTTAGGATAACTCGGAAAACAGAAAAGACTTAGTATTCAACAGATGTAATGCTTTAAGAGGACACTGAGAGAAAGCTTGTCGGAATAATGAGGAATTGCCGATCAATGAGTATGATTTAAAATATGAAATGTAAAGATTGCAGGTGAATTAGTAGTACTCAATATGTTAAGCTCATATATCTAGAAGTGCGTAGTCAAGGACATTTTTTTTATCTTTGTGTTCTTCTATATTAATGCTTTCAAGATGATTTTTAACTCAATATCTCATTTAAAAAAATTGGTGTGCATGTTAATATCATGTTTGATGTCTACGAGACTTTTGATACTTGCTTGTAAATCAATTACTAAGGTAGATTTTTAGCCTTACGCTATTACTAAATTTGGACCATACTGCTGTATTATACGAAAGAGTTAATTCTTGTTATAGTATTTCCAAAATTATTGTAAATTTTTGTTTTTGGAAAAAGGGCAGTGATTGAATTAATTAAACTATCTGTTACATTGAAAGAAATAAGAAGATGTATTCTTATATTTTTTCGGGTGAGCAGGTATCCACGAATTTTAGATGGTAAAAAACTCATCAAGCGCGAAGCCTCATGATAAAAGTTTTTTACCGTCTTAAATCTCGGTGGATAACCTGCATCATCACCCGAAAAAATATAAGATTTATTTCTATCATTAATTTTATATTACAACAAACAAACAATGTCCATTAGACATTTATTTGTTAGTTCAGACTCGATCGAAAAATCAACCTTTCAATTCTTTAAAAGGTGTTAACCAATAGAATCGGCGCTAGTGATCACGTGGTTAATATAAAATTAAAGTGATAAAGAAATTTCCCAGTAAGATTTTTTAACGTTGTTCATTTGCTGAATTTTATCAAAGGAACAAATCAGATTGGATGAATCGATTCCCTGAACTTCAGTTCATTGAAAATTTTCTTTTCCATTAAGCTTTCTGCTTTATAAAGCACTCATTTTAAAGAATTTATAAAAGTTGATGGGAAGTATAAGCAAACTGGGATAAATAAACTGCATAAATTTTTTTTTATATGAAAAAAAAATATTTCCAAATAATTCTCAATTTTTTTTGGAACACTACTGTAACAATACTCAGAATTTGTTTTTTGTTGTAAAATGTTGCATGTTTATGATTGTTACAATTTTTGAAATTCAATTAACAACAAATTAATTGCCTAATTAAACTATTTTGCAATGTAAATTTAATCCCTCTGTCTTAATGCTTCAGGAAACGTCTGGAGGCAGAAAAGTCACAGTCTTACGAGACGTGGTTAGCCCAGCGTGAGTTGGAGAAAAAGAAAGTAGAATTCCAGCGACACAAGGATGACCTGCCCGCTGCTAACCGAGGCCCGGGCGCCCTGAGGGCTTATCTTCGGTCCCTGGGCAGAACTCGTGCTGGTGATACATACGAGGACTGGCTGGACCAGAAGGAGACAGAATTGGACTTGTACGGGGACAGAGTTAAATCATCCAAAACAGTGTCTGTGTAGACTGAGGCGCGACGAGTTCCGCAGGTCAAGTGTTGACCTCTTACAGGTGTTATCGCACTACTGCACGTGCTGGTGTGACAGACATGTAGTGGTCGTTGCTGTTGCATGCATCCACATAGCTCCAGGGGGCACTCCATCTCTGATTTTCAAGAAAGTGCAATTTATGCTTTTGAATGAGTCTTTCCATTAGTATTATAAATAGTGTATGTTTATTTATTCATCTTAACTTTTCTTGTATAGGGAGTATTTTTTCTAAGAATTTACATTTACACAGTGCTGATTTATTTAGTCATTTAATAAAAATGAAAAGTTTTCAAGAAAAATGATCAACTACAAAGTAAAAGATAGACGAATGAATGAATAATATGTTTGTGTTGTATACCAGAATGTAAAT
>CAJDSM010000586.1:11016-21274 GCA_903981925.1 Ostrea lurida
GTACTAGTACTGTGCATACTTGCAGAGCTTATCAATTTCTACAATACGGAGATTTGAATACTTTTTCAGATGATATAATTTATAGAGCTTATGATTCTAATATTTACTTGCAGTTTAACATAATTGATTTATATATTTGATAAAGGTAAATTGACACATACCCCCCCCCTTTTTTTTTTTTTAAATTTACTCTTTTTTAAATGTTTCTTCAAGTCGTTTACAAAACGTTTTGCTTACGTCAGGCTTTTCCACGAGTATGATGTTTTCAGACGACACTTTGGACGATGCTTATTTTGTTGTTATTTTTTTTTCGACGTGGGCGCATTGCCCTGGACTTAGTTTTTTTCTTTAGAAATGTTAAACTAACTCCGTATTCCACTTCAATGTTTTAAAATTGAGTCCAGCGTAATGCGCCCCATGTGAATTTCATGAGTAAAGTTACCAAAATTATACGATTTTCCAATCGTCAAACTTCTGTGGTTTGAGCATTTACTTGACTGTTTTGGATATCCGGTTTGGGGAAACGATTGCGCAATATTACTTTGGTTCATGTTTGGATAAAAATTACCCTCTTGGATTTGTTCTAACGTGTTTTTAATTTTTCCAAATTTGTTAGGCCAAAAGAGGCATATTGTGGGTCAAGTTCTTTGTAAACATCATCAATATTACACTATGTGATAGTAAACACAGTAAACTCTAATAATTAGGACAGAGAGCTACAAAAGAATAAAAAAAAAACCTTCCTATAATCCTATTAATCGTCCCTTTTTTTTTTATCTTGCAAAGTCACATTTCACTGATCTGAGATTATGAAATTACGTGGATTACCTCACTTTCATCCTAACCTTATGATCCCCCTTTATGCTGTAAAATACCATAAAGAAATGATGGGACCCAAATCAAAATATGATATGGGCTATAGAGCTTGTTGCAAAGGGCAACAAGATTATCAAATGATACAAGATCTTAGAAGTATGCATTTTTAAAACGGCAGATCCCATAAATTGGATAAAGGAGGTTTGCAGTGTTTTGGCCTAGCTTGTAAAGCAGAGAGGAACAGAGCATCCAGAACTAGACTTGAAAGTATTGCACCAAGAAATCATGGAAAAATATGTTGCATATTGATATTGCAATAAAAGATGAGGATTGTGAAAATGTTCACAAAGTGGATTCACTTGTTAGTATTTTAGGTTGACTCTTGTACGTGTACTGGCTTAGCTTAAGGATGTGGTCCAAATGTCTTGTTGAAATCTTGGTAATTTTGGGCTCCAAGCACTGTTTATTTTCTAAGTTACCAGCGAGGATTTGGGTCTTGAGATTGTATATAAACAATCTGCTTTCTACTAGATAATGATTTTATGCATGGAAGATTCTTTATGCAAAATATTTTTCTTTGGTGAAAGGGTGGTGAACTACTGGTTTGGTCTTTCTGAAATCACAAAATTTAATTCATTTATTTAATGAAGATATGACCTTCTTCATTGCTACAAACTACAATGTTATTTAAACTTGCACATGTCACAAGTTCTTGCGTAAATTGGCTGTATATATGCATGTATAAAGGAACCATGTGATAAACATGTGATCAGCCATTACCACGCATCTGATATTGGCATAATGTCTTTTTGGGGTTCCATTCAGTGCCTTTGAACAGAATTTGATTAAGCTATGAGTAAATTAATAAGGTTGGTTCCCCTTGATTAGTCACTCAGGTCTCTTTTGGTTTACAACCTGGATATTGAAGTTCACCCCTGGCATGGCATTAAGTCTCCAAACAGCACTATAACAAAATAAGTACATGTGTATATATATTTAAAGGTAGCCCAAAAATTTTTAAATGTAAAGGTAGTGTTTGCTTTGAAAAATATCCAATAGTTTAGAAGCCTGTCCAGACAAGCATAGATAAGGTATTGGCAATTTTATAAGTACCGGTATATAACAATATTGGATCAGGCTTTCCAAGTTGGACAGAAATGAATTGACGTTTGGTGAGGCACTGTGCTATTGCACCGTGGTTCTGATGTGATTCTAGATTTCAGTGGTAGTGGAAAATGGATCCTTGAGTCATTTTTACGTGATTTTTGTTTTTGTGTATTGGATAGATTGAGTTTTGTCTGCGATAACAGAGTTGAATGAATTTTGTGTTTTCCATTGATTAAAGGATTATCTTAATTCACCACTCAGATAAGGTATTGTAATTTTTTTTATTTTTTTTTAGCTTTTTCTGTACATGGAGAATATTCTATGTAGCACATTGTGTACTGAATATTTTATCTTTAATAGGTGCATTTACATGCACTTGCCATCACCAATATAGAGCAAGTCTTCAAGACTTAAGTCACAAAGTGAAGAAATACATAAAATGGATTAAATTTTTAAAAGTTTGTTAGAATTTTATTTTGCATATATGATTTAAGGAGTGAAGAACAAAACAAAAATTACTGAATGATATTGAGAATCACAGCCCTGTTGAGTGAATTCAACAAAAATGACAAGAGGTTTATGAAGTCGAAATGATTATGGCCATAAATTTGATAGTTATCCCTTTATTGTACCTCAAGATTTACAAGGGGAAAAGTTAATTAAATCGATGAAAATAGAGCTGGGTGAGAGCAGAATGGACTTCTTTAATGAATGAAAGTGATAAAATCTATAATTCCTTGTGTCTCTATGTTAGTACACCTGAAATGTCCCTGGACAGGTACGTAAGAGCATGAGGCAGTAAGCTGGACGGATTAGGGATCATCAGGTGGGAATGTTCAAGGGTCATAAAATCAAGTGTCGCCAAAACATCAGGGATCTATGTTTAGAGGGACAAACCGACAATCCCCATGATGATCGTATTTGTTGTGTCAAATAATAATGGGTCTGATCAATATATTTATGAAAGATGAATGATAGTCGTGTTCCGTTTTAATTGTTATTAGCTAGGTAGGATGAGTTTTGGAATATGAAATGAGAAGAATTAATGATTGCAATTGATTTTCTTCGATAGTTTCTAGTTTCTATAAGCAGATGTTGGTTCATCAGTGTAGATAAAATTTAGGTATTGCTTTTGAATGTGTTGATTTTTCTGCCGGTTGAATTATCCATTTCTTCGTTTTCATCTCTCGATCTCTTTGACAATGATCAGAAGCATAGAAGATGACTTAAAGTACTTGATTTTGAAGTTATGCAAATTTGGTTAAAGTCTTGGGTTTTGTTATTGTATGGGGTAATTTTGAATGCTATTCATGCAATTTAAAATACAAAAAGGCGTGAATCATTTACTAAAATCACAAAACTTGTATTAGGCAAATATACATTAACTTTGTAGACAGTTAAGTAGGATTACTTATAAAAGACAAGGATAGACCATATCAAACAACAGGGAAAAGCAAGGTCTGCCCAGCGCATTCATATCCAAGCATTCATTACAAAACATAGTAAATGATAGTCGTTTCATTTGAACATTTGTCAGAATTGGAAATCACTATGAGGGATTAATCAAGGTTAATACAGTATATTAAAGTGATTATTGGAACGTTAGAATTTGAAAATCCTTCTATACCCTGATCTGTTGAATGATTTGGCTGAAATGGGCAGATGTGAAGGACCGTAAGAAGGGTATAGACGCAAGGGGGTTTATCCATCTGACTTCACATTTAAAGATTTTATTTAAAGTTGGTTAATGCTTGCCACAGTTTGTTTTGTTTTTTAAGTAAATTGGTGTGATTTTCATGCCCCCAAACAAAGGATGCATTGAAATATTCAATGTTTTCAAAAACAACAAGTATGTTAATTACTCTTGATAATAACATGGTTACAAGGCTCTTCTTTTAAAAAAAAAAAATCTTGAAACTCTTGCTATAATCTTCATGTGAGTTTCACTCCAAGGTCAATGAAAATAAAGGCTCATATGGTCAATTATAGGGAAAGTAAATAAGTGCATATTTTATGCATGTTTGTGGTTTATTTTGGACTTTTTAGTGTATAACAAAGAGATTAGGGGATGACCTGCTGCTATTCATTGTATTTGATATTTAATTCAGGTTGTTTGTTCTGAGAGTACACAGTTCAAAATTCTCCAAAGGTTTGCAATACCCAAATTTTTGTCTTGGAGAACAGATGCTGTATAAACCCTTTATAAAGTAGCTTAAAAGAATGAAATCTACTGGTCAATAGCTGATTAAGGTACCATACATCACATGTCTTTAGTCTTTCAATGAGTCCTTGCTCATTCATTTGAAGGTTTTCATTTTACAATGTGTGTATTTTCCAATACATGGGTCAGAGATGGAAGTTTTATGTATTGGAAATACTGTTACAAACATTTGTTTTGTGACCTAGCTTTGTCCTCTTAAACCATAAATTATTTCATGTGAGAGAAAAATAATAGATATACCCTTAAATGAAATGCAATAATTGAAATGTATACATTGTACATGTGATATTTGCACTCAAATTCAGAAATGTACCGCGCAGCTATTGATACATACCTACACCCTACTTTGCAAAAACAAATAGTATCAGCAAAGTATTGAAACCACAGCCTTTGCTAGACTTTGGTTTGTCATATTTGTCTCAAACATTTATTTGATGTTTTTTAATGGTGTTTGGTTTTTGGTATTCCACTTTGTTAGCTGTCTCTCTAGGTAAACAGGATTCTTGTGTTAAGCTCATATTCTGTTTCACATTTAATTGCACTGAAGAATTTTAATAATTTCAAAAAAATGTTAGTGTTCATGATGGGTATACCTTAATTTTTTTTTTAAAAACAGTATTTTTAATCATTGATGTATCCTCTCTTTGTAGATCTCAATCGAGCCTGGAGCAACATTCACAAAGTCAAGACAGAGGTAAGTTGCCTGGCCCCCTAATTGTTTACCCCCTAACCTCCACCCCCCCCCAACCCCACCCCTCGCCCCTAAAAACAGAAGAAAATTTGTTTAGACTTTGAAATGATGATTGCATGGTCTCTAACAAGAGGCCCCTGTTGTCAAGAATACTGAGAATTTACTGTCTTTAAGTAAATATGCTTAGAACAAAAGTCCATCAGATCTCTGCTAACCAAGTGTTTGCGATACACTCCCCAGTTATGGGAAAGGGAAGGAGCTAGTAAACACTTGGCCAGTGACTTTGGCAAAATTTTTCTTCTCATGATTTCTTTGTTGAAAAATGGCAAAGACCATGCATTTAGCCATAGCTGTTTTGGTTGGAGTAACATCCAGATTTGCCACAAATTCGATGGTCCTATTTAAGGAAAATGTTTTAAAACACTATCTTTCAGTTGTACCAGTGTGAATCTGGTAAGACAAAACAGAATGTGAAAGTTACCTGAAAATTAGTGCATGCATGCCTTCTGAAAACCCATCTGTGAAGACCTGTCTGAGTTTACCGTTTAAAGAACATCTCATTGGGTGCTCAGAATCTACTGCCCATACACGTAATGGTGTATGATCCTTCAAGTTGAATTAACCAGTAGTAAAAATGCAATTTAATGGGAAAACACTGATAGCAACGTACAGTTGTTTTGATGCAACATGATCAAGACATCGAAGGTCAAGTCAAATCTAGAAATTAAATGTCCTACCATTATGGTTCAAGTTCTATAGTAACTCGATTGCATATTATTGTTTCGACACATTTTAACACTACAAAGCATTCAAGTTTATGTATTTATTTGTTCTTTTTTCATGCTAAGACAAATTTCTCATAAATAACAAAGTTGCACAGTCACTCACTACATGTAAAACAATCATCACAATTTCTAGTCGCTTTACACAAAGTACAAATTCTTATAAATAATGTTTCATTGCCGGGTCTGAATTATTTAAGGAATGATTTTAATTTTGGGGCATATTATACGAATATAACCTGGTTTGGGTCAGTTTATGCTTTATAATTCGCAAAGCGTTTCATGATGTTTGTGGCAGTAGAGATCTCAAGTAAACCAATGGAAAACTCCAAATTTTTAAAAACCTGGATAAACTATCATACATAGACTATCATTTATGCAGACAATAATTTGTTGAAACTTTAATTTTTAACCATGCAGTTATCCCGGATGAGGGGCGATTTTCACCCTTCGTGGGCCTGCTTCTTTGTTTATTACTGTTTAACTGAAATGTCTCATCACATAGTTGAGGTAAGCACCTAATTAGAGAGGTGTTGACTGGAGATGGGTATACTGCGTTGCTTATGTTTTATTTAAGCTATCGCCATGATAAAATTGTCCGAGAGTGGTCATCCAAAAAATTACTGTTCACATTTAATGATACAATTTTCAATGCATTATAACGCTTGTAGTAAAACCTAAACGTCCAGATCCAGAACACAAATTTTCGGATTACTGATTTAAAGTAATGTGTAAGAATTTGTTTTCCACAAAAGATTGTCTGGAATGTAAAGTGTCTGGACTTTACTGGGGCACCACTGTAGTACATGCATGTAAATCAACAGCTAGAGAAGTTGCACAAGTCTCCAAATAAGCTGTTGCCAAAGTGAAGGACACAAGTGGCTCCATTTATATTGGCCCAAACACAGCACAAGACGTGAAAATATTTAATGGTGTTACAGGTTGGGTATTGTTTTGGTATGGTGTACCGTGAATATCCATTAGACAGAGAAGGGTCTTGACATTAAAACTTTACTCTTCAGTGCATTCGATAAAAAATGCAACATTTGAATGGATAGTTTTCATTATATATCAGATAGGCATACATTAACTGTTGTTTTTTGACACAAACAGTGACATCACTTCAGTTAGATGTTAAGTGGTAAGTTGACAAGTAGCAAATACATTGTATCAAATGGCAACTTCACCAGGCACATTTTAATGTTTCATCGACATTTGATGACAATCAGCCCATATTTACACAAGTAATGAATTGAAAAAGGGAAATTGGCATTAAAACAAGAACATAGACCTGCAAGATCAATATTTGATTCCACTACTGCTTTTTTATCAATGTTCTTGGCAAACACTGGTTTGATCAAAATTTTTCCATCTAAGTTACCCAAAGTTAAGATATTGCATTCCATTTGCAGATTGCGCTTACTAGTAGCAGATTAGAATTCTTTGATTTTACAAACAGAAAGGGAATTTGTCACCTTTAACTTTGGTCTCTAAATTAATTTAATCAGACATATTTATTGTGTCATGTTTTAAAAGGAGATGTAGCTGATTTCAAATGATAGAATTGGGAAATTAACCAGTGTAGATAAAAACAGAGCAAATTCCGTGTCATGTGCAAAAATATACCTTTACCCGGTAATATTGTGATATGTATTTTGCACTTTGTGTATATGCAGGGTCACATTTGAAGAGCTTCTTGCCATACCAGCAACAGTAGAATGTTTTTACTTTCAATCACCAATAAATGCAAAACATTGTTGGGTGTACAAATCCCTCAGAAATCAAGTTCATTCATATAATCTTGATATATTAAAAGATCTGAAATTTATGTATATTGTAGATTATTCTGACTTTGCATTCCGTAGTGTCTTCTAGTGATTATGGTTTTGGTTTGGTTATGCCATAAAGCTTGTTTGCAAGTTGTAAAACGGTGTCAATCCTTAGACAACACGACTTTTAAATATGTACTCTTGCTGTGCAGAACTTTATAAATGGCCTGTATGTTTGCCTTTAACTTTAGGAAATTAAAATAAATCACACAAAGTAATGTACTCCCCACCAGCTTTATTTTAATAACTTACATTATTTATGTCATAAGGTTCTTTATTTGTTGACATTTTTCAAACACTATGGTAAAACCCCCCATAGACCATGTGGTATAAAATCTAATAGAAGCAGCACAGGATATGGGGGGCAAATTCATCTAAAGCCTTGGAGATCACTGTTAAGATAATTGGGGAAATTATTACATATAAGTAAAGCTTTATTGAAGATTTATTGTACATCATATGATCACAATGTCGTTCTTGTTCTTTATACTTAGCAACTGATTCTTAATTGTTTTTACCTGTCGGAAAGTTACACCATTACTGCATGCATTTGTGGTGCACTCCTTGCATTTATTTTAAAGAGCTGTCTGGGTGTACAGCTTGCATTCAACGTAAGGCACAATTGATAGTTTGTTGTTTCAACTGTGCCCTGACCAATAGCTACAAATGAAGACTTTAAAGATTTTCTTTTCTGCATTAAGTTACAGTTTCAATTTGTTAATACCGTATTCATCCTATTGAGCGCCCCTGCCCCTATGAGCGCCCCCCGGGACCTTTACCAATCCTCCAAGAATAAGGGCCCCCTCCTCCTTCAGTAAAACTTACGTTACAGCAGAGCTTTTAATTTTTCTTGCAATCTTGGTACTGCATTCAATTTCATAATACATGGTATCTCAAGTCCACCGATGTTGGCATCATTGGGATGCAGTTAAAAATGTATGTTTCAATATAGATTTATGGTTTAGACGGACCTAATAACCATACACGTTTCACAACAGACGGACCTAATAACCGCCCCCTTTTTCTAATTTTCTAAGCGCCCGGGGCGCTCAATAGGACGAATACGGTAGTTGTAGACCCTGGTTTTTTTTATGCGTGTTAAAAAAAAAAGATTGTAATGCCTTATAATAATATCCACCAACTCATCAATTTAAAACAGATTAATAAGAATTATCAAGGATGGTTTTATTGTGAGACACATAATATGTGCTAAAGAAACTTGAACAGAGTACCGCTGATTATTACATCTTGGACGACAGTGGTTTGGAGTTTTGTGCTAGCTATTGTGCTCATTTGTAAACACAATCAGAAGAACAAAGCTCTTATCATTAAACTTAATTCATCGTGTAAATTGTCTAACACTCTCCTCTTGTATTTCAAACAAATTTTTTTTTGAGAATGCATAAGCATGAATTTTGTACTGGTGTAAGCATTTTGAAATGTGATATATTTATCATCAATTTTTAATGCTTTCTACTTGGTTTAAGCCTAATAATCTGTTTTCAGGTTAAATGGATTTACGCAGCAATATAATGTATTCTTCTTGCTATGGTTGAATGGTTATTCTTTCGTCTTCCATTAATCATCTTCCATTACTAATAAACTACTTCAGCAGAAATTGTTTTACATTCGACTTTCATTAGTGATATACAAATTGTACATGTTCAGATTTCCATTACTGGCACAAATGGTTGAAATGTTTACATTGTCGATTACTGTAAGAAATGTTATGTCTTCTCAATGTCGAAACAAATGATGGAACCAATTAAAACATTTCTGCAACTTGAGTTCTTTTGAGTTGACTATTCTAGCTGTCTCTTCTTTGACTGAAACTGTATTGTTACAAGGCAGAACATGTTTGTATCCCCTCGTGATTTATTTGCAAGATGGGATATAGTACCCTGAAATACGCCACATTTTTGCTCAATTGATTTGATACTTCACATCAAGAGAGGAGGAACCCTATTGATTTTGGAATCCGAAGGTCAAAGTCACTACAGGCCTTCATAGAAATAGTGTAGACACTCATTGAGAGGGGATATGTCGCACCTTGCAGAGCCCTTGCTTTTGTACATCTTTCATTATTGGTACATGTGGTTGAACAATTGTTCTCATGACTTTTTATAGTTAATGCATTGGATTGAGATATTTTTCATTTGTTCAGAGTACATTGTATGTATGTTAATTCTATAGAGCACATTGGCAGTGAGGATTTATATGAAATATAGATATTCATGCAGTTTTGAACCTGGCAAAGCTGAACTATAGTTATAAATATTTATCCCTTTTACTTCTGCATGCAGAAAAAATTATACAATTTAAACAGCAACAATGAATTAATGGCAATTTGATTCAACAATTAATGATTTTTTAGAATTGATATATGGAACTGTCACACAGGGATAATCACCATTGTTAATTCAGTGAGTTCCACATAAAGTTTTTACCAGGCTGCTTTCGAACTGCATTGTGTCTGCCATATTTGTTTGTTTAAGGGATAAAGGGCTAGGTTGTTTGTATCATACAATAGTTAGTCCCGTTGTTTTGATCCCCCCCCCCCCTAGATACACACAAATACACAAATATAGACTAATTAATCCATCCCTTATATCAATTTCTTAAAAATTTGAATCTATATTCTCCTCTAGCAATTTTGTTGGAGAGGAGATATTGTAAAATGGGGCCGTGCATGTGGGTGTAATGTGCTTATAGATACTCTGGATTTGATATTTCTCGCGTAGCTTTGTTATCAAGAGAGGAATAATCATATAGATGTTATATTCAAAAGGTGAAAGGACTAGCTAGGTCAAAA
>CAJDSM010000588.1:10083-24759 GCA_903981925.1 Ostrea lurida
GGTTTGTCCACGCTCGCTATGTCAATTTTGACACGATCACATTCACCCGATCAGATTTTCACCGGGCTTGTCACGTTCTGTAATTTTTGACCATAACATTCACCCGAATCAAGAGCTTTCCACCGAAGCAGGACATACAAACATCTTTAAATCTTATTTACTGAGCACATGCATTAATATCGAACGTTTGTTAGGTGTATTGTCAAGTGTCGGTTGTGCGTTTGATGATTGTTTATATTAAATGAAATTAATGTACCAATATTATCAGATTAGACTTTCATCATATTTTCTTTCCCAGGAGAGCAGAGAGAAGAGATGAGAGAGAGAGAGGAGTGAGGAGGGGAGAGAGAGAGAGAGACAACCACTCGGCCAAGGTGTATATAACTAGACCGTATGTAAAATTAAGAAGATTATTCGGGTCAATTGCCAATGGTGTATTCGTGAAGTATCCTCATCATAGCAAATTGAAAACAAACATAATCCGTTTCGCAGTTGATAATTACCTACAAAATCCTGTCGATTGAGACAAATCAAGCGTCTAAATACCAAGACTGCCTAAAAACCGCCGATGGTATATATGAACTTTTAGTTCCGCGACTTTTCCATTCACTTAGTTGACTTCAGCTAGGCGTTACATTGTTCTCTTGTTCGAGGGTGCTAATTTACCTTGTAGAAATCTTAAATAGATATTTTTCAGACAAAACGGCGTAACCTAAGTAGCGAGGGTTACGCATTACTGTTAATTTAGTATCAATTAGGTGCATCACATGATACATCCCTAGAAATTTATTGAGATAACATCTTCTGTCTATAGTGATAGTCCCGGGCTATGATTAGCTGCCCGGGCACTATCACGGCTGATGTGATTTAAAACATTTGACGATGATTATTTATTTTAAATGTTAGAAATTAAATCAAATACAACAATCATCATTATTTATCTTGGCATTTAATCGTGAATAGCAGTAAATTACATAATTGCCATGGAGAATAAA
Organism: Ostrea lurida; assembly: GCA_903981925.1. NCBI lineage: Eukaryota > Metazoa > Mollusca > Bivalvia > Ostreida > Ostreidae > Ostrea > Ostrea lurida. The sequence goes on from CAJDSM010000588.1 coordinate 11,079, forward strand.
TATTCAATTGCAGAACCTGTTGATGACACTTTAATAATTATTGTACATGATATTTATGATGCACTAGCCCTAAAGGTGGTTAAGCTTTGTGTGTTGCTTTTTGTAACGTACCGTTAGTGACTGCACTAAACCCATTAATGAGTTAGGTGGGCACTATGCTCTCATTGGTGTTCTTTGGAAAGCTAAATAGGCCCTCGCACCGCTCGGGCACATGCCTTTCCACAAGCAAACACCATGAGACGGCATGGTCTGGTCCCACCTAAAACAGTCTAATTAATAGTATTATTATACCCAGGGTGTGTGTGAGTTTAATTAAGCAGATAGTTCGGGAATCCAAATACGATAGAGATGGAAAAAAAAAAAAAAAAAAAAAAAAAAAAAAAAAAAAAAAAAAAAAAAAAAAAAAACAAAACAAAAACATCTGTAATTTATAACCCAATATTTTATTTATGTTACGCTACCGGCCCCACAATGAACTATGGGTAACCATCCATATTGGTTTTCGAATATTTAATGCAGATGATGATCTATTAATACACTAAACAATTAAATCAATAAGATATAGATGCGTATGTCAATAGAGAGTGACTGTGATAGGGGTAGTCATATGTAAACAAACGAAATGAACGTGTTCATTTTCTCAGATGGACAGCGCGCCCTATAAATGTTACTAGACTTGGTTGAGTTATGATTTAGAATAATTGCAGCCAAGATAAAGACAACGGAATCTCCCGCGTGAACCTCCCCAAAACTTCTACAGAGACAAACAGGTGGTCCATCCGTGTCACCCCAATACACCTCTACCAGAGACAAACAGTGAGGTCAGCCGTGGTACTACCCAACACGTATCACCCCTAATACACTCTCTACCAGAGACGAACACTGTCACGTGGTCACGCCCGAATACACTCTCTTACCAGAGACAAACAGGTGGCCGATCCGGTGATCACTCCCATACACTCTCTACAGAGACAACAGTTATTCTGTAATCAGCGGTAAACACAACGTCTGCCACACTCACAAAACACTAGTAATCTAGTCCGGCGTATTCCAAAGTTATATTTTTGATAAGAAATGCCTAGCTGAAAATGAATGAGAATAGGCCATTTCTTTATTGCAAGTAACGGCAGAATTGATGGTGAACGACAGGATGTAGCTCTAGAGACCTTAGGCATACTTTGACATGAAAGAAGAATATTGGGAGAGCGATAGAGAGATTTCTTAAAATAGTGGCACTATTCTTAGGAATCCGTGTTCCTTGTTTTTCTACGGTATACTTCAAAAATACAACGAATGCCCCGTAAAATGTTATATCTGGATTAAAACTATCCTCTCTCTTCTCATGTCTCGTGAGCGTTAAGCTAAATACTTGATTATAACGATATTTGTTTTTGCAGCATGGACGGTGATATTGTGTGGAGATCTTTTTGACGATGGAGTGACTATGGAATGACCAGAGGTTGAGTGCATACGATTGAGAGATCGGCTGACTTGCCATCTCTTCTTCTCTTCTGCGTCGATCATTCAAGTCTCGGCTCTCGTCTCTCTTCTCTCTCATCTCTCTCTATCTCTACATTCTCTCTACGTTAAGCTGATTTAGACATTTAGTGGGTCATTAGTGTGGAGAGTTGTGAAGTTTGGGAGGCGAGGACGAGTGAGTGGGTATCTCAGGGAAGAGGAGACGTGAGTCGGGCGAGGGAGAGAATATGTGACTTGGAGAAGGAAAATTCGAGTGGCGATTTGTTGATTAGCGTTTGGATGGTGAGGAGAGAGGAAGTATTCGAGGGAAAGGTGAGAGTGAAGTGGCGAGAGAAGTAATGAGAGTGGGGATGTAGAGGAGAAAAGTAATGTCGAGAGTGGGCGGCGTGAAGTGGGGAACGGAGGAAGAGAGATGGAGAATTAGTGTCGAGAGATAGAGACGTTGACTGTGGCTCCATCCCCCCCCCCCCCCCCCCCCCCCACCCCCCACCGGCGCCCCCCCCCCCCCCCGCCTCCGGCCCCCCACCCTCCTCCCCAGGGAAAAAGCTCCACCCTTGTTCAGCTGATAGATGTAGTTTTACGACGATATTCCTTGTTCTAAGCACTCCTACACTCTACAGCTCCACCTTTCATTTCAAGTGGGAATTTACACGTTCTCTCAGTGCTGGTCATCTCAACAGCACCAAGCCCAATCCCTCGTACATCAGTTGTGATAAATTTATCCAAGATATATTTGCCAGTAAGTCACCACTCACACAAAGCTCTCTAACATCCTCAATTAGATTGTTTAATTGACCAGATCCAGCTCTGCTTCCACATCACACCACAAGCTTACCACCCGTTCCCAGTTGTGTATTAATACAGATCACAGCTCTGGTCACTCACACAACAAGCCTCACCCCTTGATATCAGTTGTGTAATTACGTATCCCACGTCTTTGCACTCACACATAAGTCTCCACCACCTTGGCTCAGTTGTTGGCTTTACAATCCCGTCTTCACTTCACACAAGCGACTACTCAGCTATCCTAACGCCAGATGTACGTTAGCAATGACGGAAAAGAATTCCCAGTATGAGATTACTCCAACGTGACACATCTCGAACGGCAAAGCTTCATATTCACGATGCTGCCAATGTGATTATACTATAAGGTTATCCGTGCTGTATTTTTAAAGTATTCCATGTGGTGACATATTGTTCGTCGTGCATTCGATTACACACACACGCAGTGCTCCGCACCCTCTATTACCCGCGCTTATACGACCGGAAAAACAAAATTATTCTTTGATTAGCTGCTTTATTGTTTTATTTTCAGTTGTATTAACGTTACCGACATGGGTAAAATAGATTTCTCATAATATACGATACCTAGTTCTAAACAACGGGGTATACCATAGCTTTTCCAAAATTCGCCCACTAATGCACGCTGAGTGAGAAGTATTGTATGCGACTAATAGGGATACAGAATTCTACCGCACATATATTTTCCGGAAGAGAATAGTTTTCATTTTACCAAAAGGCGCGATACCTCTTCTACAAAATTATGTCTTGCATTTAGTAGATACATAAATGTCTGATAGTATCCCTAATCCCCTTTATTTTGAATACAACAATATTGATAACTTATAAGTATTTTTTGTTACGGGGATGTAAGGGTTTGATATCGAAAGCACTCGCTGCAATCTTGTAGCATACAGGATGAATGTTCACGTTCTTTCATTAAGCATACGGAAGGTGTATCTCACGCCAGCATGTTCAATATATTCATACACTCACTCGATGTGGCCGACCTATTCTCTCTCCTATTCAGTGTTATCATATCTAGATCAATTAGTCAAACATTGACTCATAAATTTAAATTTCTCCGTGGAGGTCATCGCATAAAGATTGATCAGTAATTCCTATGACTTCTTATACGTTCTACAAATGCCGAACTCAATATTACATTGTGGTGTGTGAGTTGTGTTTTGTTTTCTTTTTATATGTGTGATTAAACATAATTTAGTAGTGAGCATTATGTTTCCAATAGGATCTCTGGTTTAAATCAATCGAGATTCGCCGTAGAGATTTATAAATGAAGTGAATGAAAAAAGTTCTTTACAATCAATATCTTTTTAGCTCTTCAGAAGGTGTTATCCATTAAGAACATAAACTACTTGTGTCCAATTGAACAAAAATAGATGATCCTCTATAACATGGAAGTATTTCCATGCTCATGCCATGTTAAAGTTCCGTAGACAATACAACTTTATCACTGCGGTCTTAAAACGATCAAAAATTGCACCATCCGATAAGATATAGAATTACTATTTCAAGGATAGATCATAATTTTATAAGTGGTTCATAAATACTAAATTTCAGATCATTATTTTGCACCCATTATGCATTGGCTTAAAGGTCAGCAGATTCTTATAAATATGTGAAGCTATGTTTAATGCTATTAAAGTAGTTATGCTAAATAGTACGATTGTTTTCCTTGTATACTATTGCTAGTATTCTGTAAAAATTTTAGAATATCACATATTTTCAGGGTGACCTGTGAAGTAAAACTCAAGTTTCGAACCATTTTGAATTTGTCTTTTAGATCCCGTCATGTCGCTGTCGTTCTGACTTTCCGTGAACAGTATATGACATCTTCTTAATAGCACTTATATATACTGACATTTGCTTAGCCAGTCTCAATTTATCTTTAATATGTATCATAATTGTAAGGGAAATCGGAGTCTCCAATCTGATTATTAAATTGAGGATGGCAATACCCCCATTCTACACTAGAGTCCTCACCTACTGATCATTCTACTATGGATCTTCTCTCATGGGGTAACTAATATGTTCCCTTTTGAATTTGGCGTGTGATCTGAGAGGTCAGTGGCGAACATAATAAAGTTAGATAAAGTTATTGTGGCCAATTCAATATTTCATGGGCTGATGCTGACTGTCGAGTAGGCAATTAGAGAATATTATCGGGGCTTCAGGATTGATTTTACTAGAGTCACCATATATACATTTACGCGGACCAACTAAACCCCATGTGACGAATTGTCTATCTCTATGAATTTTTAGGGTCAAAATAGCGTACAGCGCAGCTGGGACCAGCTCTCGAATAAGAGTTGTATATTATTAGTTATATAAAACAAAGAAATAGAAGTAAAAATTAAAGCAGATAGCTGTTGTTGAATAATTATTGTTGACTTTTATTTGAACAGTTTTGCGTTGAGTGTTGATGGCTAAGAATCGAAAGATATATGCAATTATTGTGCTTCCTCGATATTTAGATAATTGAACGGTTAGCTGTACTGGTGTAGTGCAGCAATCTAAAGGGATTAATACGATCTGAGAAACATGAGCGGACCGCAATAGTTTTAGTCATCCTATGATGCTGCTCTGTGACCTTGAAACGAACCTCTTCTGCTGGTACGCCTCCATCAGACTACATTCTTTACTACTGGTTATTTCTTCTTGGACTTATCATGAAAATATGCTAAACGTTGAGTTAGTCACCAAACTGAATCGCTTGCATCTTTTCTATACAGTAATGTATTTGCGCTATATACAAGTTCCCAATTCAACTGTGTCGTTAATAGTCTCTTTTGAACCACAGACGTATTATATTGACTCCAGAATCGTTATCCAATTACAGGGAGTTTAAATTCTGATCTTTTTGAAGATTTTTACTTCTCTGGGTAAGTATTATATGTGCTTTCAATATGGTTCGTTTGTTCCGACAGGAACGAAATCCAAATATAAGTTAATGCACCCTTACTCATGAAAATGTAGTCAAAGAACATAATATCGCCCGCAACATCTGTATTATATTCCAATTGTTGTTAGCTAGAGGTAAATCCAACGCACTTCGACGAGCGAAGGCCGGGTAAGTGCCATTGGAGCTTTAGACATTTTCGTTTGTCTGATACTTGGCGGTTGAACACCCGCCGGACCCTATTAATACGCTGAAATTATTTGTCTGGACTTGTTACTCGTCTGACGTTATACAGGGCTTGATATAGAACGTGATATATTTTCTCTTAACGAAAGTAGACCACATCTTAGTCTTAGGCTGATCGCTGATCCCATGCGTCAGGAGGTCCGATATTACCGCGTCCGTGATAATCATTATTACTAACCGTCAACTATGTGACATAGGCTGCGTATGCGCTTGTGTGGTGATGCGTGTGGTGAAGCTCAGCTAGTTGGAACTAGACAGAGTGAGAAGGATTTCATCAGATGTCAGAAGTGTCAAAGGTGAGTGTGTGCCTGAAATCTCTGGTGCAAACGAAACGGATAGTCGAAGACAGCGTTTATTCAAGGCATCTTTTACAACGTCATTGCCACAGATTATACAGAAGAATTCAAATTTACACGAGAAATTCTAAATTTTTTCAGTCCTCAAATGACTTCTGGTAGGAAGTCATGGCCTATCCACTATTTTTTGCATTTCTTCCGTGAATTCTCTCCTTTGAAGGATAGATGGGCATTCGTTTGAAAATATTGTACATAACATTCGACCCCTGGAGAACTAATAAGAAAAAACAAAGAAAAAATAGAAAGAAAACGAAGAAAGATAACACATCACAAAAAAAAAAGAAGAAATACATGAAAAAAGAGAAGAAATAATGTGAGAAAGAGAAACTATAAAAAAACGAGGAAAGAGAACAATAAAATAACAAAAATAAAAACAATAAAAAAGAGAAGATAAAAAATAAAAATAAATAAAGACAACAAAAAATAAAAGAAAAAAAAAAGAAAAAAGGAATAAGAAGAGAGAAACAAAAAAAATAAAAAAAAGAAAAGAAGAAGAATAGAAAAAGAAAAATGCATATATCTCCATACAAATAGTATGAACAAAAAAAGAAGAATACAGAAAAGATCAAAGAGACTAAACATAAAGAGTGATACTTGTAAAGAATAATAAAAAAAAAATAAAAAATAATAACAATAACAAAAAAACACCCATCAAAGAAATCAACTCCGCGCCAAGAAAAATAATAGCATAGAAAGAAAAAAAAAAAAAAAAAAATAAAAAAAAAAAAAAAAAAAAAAAGGAATAGATATGTTGTACAAAGTTTTGATGTGATAAATTGGTTCTCGAGTTGGGGTTTTGAGTAAGTTTTTCCTAGATTTATGCTCAGACAGTTATTTCAAACTGTTTGATCACCTGCTCCGCCTGACTCCTCATCGATTTAGTTACTGCAATAGAAGGTTTTCCTATACATGCAGATTATCGTATCTAAGTCTCTGTATTTCCCTTTGGAGCTTTAAACACTCCGCTCTTATCAGAAAAGTTGAACGTTTTTCTGGTCAGTGGTGCGTATGAGAAAAGAGTTATATAGTGCCTCATCCGATTTGTGTTGCATTTGTAACACTCCCCCCCTTTTGGGAGGGTGGGGCACATACATTATTGAACAAACGGGAAATCCCTTCACCCACAGAGTGATTTTACACGTTTGATTGAATGGCCAGTGTTCTAGAGAAGTCAACCATGTGACATATGGACATCGGGTGTCACGTTAAACTCAGGTGGGCTAAAAAGAATAAAAGGAGCGCAAGAGGGATTGATTGATTATTGAGTGTTTGGTTTGTCGCTCATATGGCATCACTCAAATGCCGGTGAGGCTCAATTTAGCGTCAGTGCCCGGCGCTTATGGCCTTAGATGCAGGAGGGATCTTTCATCCGTTTACACCTTCTTGCTGACACGGACCTCGGTTTTGTCGGTATCATCCGATAGGGCCCCGCATGCTTGTACGTCGCGCTCTGTTGATGACAAGTAAGGATGATACGAGGAGGATATTTCGACCGGATCGGACAAAGGTGGGGGGGGAAACCATTACGAACTAGAGAATCCTACATGATACATTTTGAATATTTTATATAGATGCAGATACTGAATCCTTGAGATTTTGGATCCGTTTTAGAGACATATTTATGTTTACTGTTGAAAATTTGATCATACTAACGTAGGATTGACTACACCCGACTTTGAGGCTTTCAAACTTGACACAGATAGAGATTTTTGCGTAACTCGCAGATTTACTAGAGGTTTCCCGTGTTTTCTTGCTTATCGTATGACTTTTTTTGTAGTGCGGCATTGATGTATAGTATAAGCGATGCTGTGATTAGAAGTCAAGTGAGTGATGCTGGAAGCACCAAACCCCTACCCTGGCGTTAGTAGATTAAGCCAGGCATAAACGATGATGTGTTGAACTATCTTATGTACAATGTGCGAGTCTGGTAATAGCTAACAATATGGTCTCATTACAATGTATAGAAAAAACTCGGGTGTCGCTGGACAGACAGTACGATTAGATGATGAGATATCGAGTGGACTTATTGACTGACCCTGTCGCTTGGTTGTGTGTATTAGGCCCGGTCTAGTGTGATGAGTGAGCCAACTGTAATTGACACGTTGTATAATGACGCTATTTGTAGAGCTCAAGCTGTTGATTCTCACAGTCAATTCTCCAGACGAATATGACAGCCACGTCAGTTTAAGATGTTGTATTGATATGTAGACGCTTGTAGAAACTATGTGTTCAAATTTTGCTCACTTGTGATTGTCAGACTTATGAGTTACTCGCCTTCCGGAATAAGTGTGCATGATGTTACCTTTCCACAAGCTATCGTATGCTGTCTTTTGCAGAGTAGACACTCTCGGGTAAATTATATGGTTATACGTAGTGAGTTCTTAACATTTGGTTAAACTCTGAGCATTAGTTTACAATTAGTTGGTAAACAGTGGTTATTTTTACCATGGTCTTCTGAGAATCCCGTCTCGATCGATAGACGACATGATTACATCACTGTATAAATTGTAAAGCGAGATATGAGAACATTAAATAGTCGGTCGAATTTAGGTTTAAAGGAGACTTCATGAGATAGTACATTAGATAAGCATTTACAGAATTGATGAGATCGATACTGTGAAAGTGACGAGATTCTATGTTATGATCAATTAATTTGATATTTATCTTTAAGCAAGTGGGTCAATCCTGTGGTAGATTCAATTTTCTTGAAATTCTCGGGCCAATGTTGTGAGAGTAACCAAAATGTTGTGGTTTCTGGGGTCGTAATTTCGTGGGCAATTAATAAGAATATGTTTGAATGAAATATTTAAAGACTTAAGGGAAATAAATGTTATCTGTGGACGTAAGGGGGGTAGGGGTGTTACAAGCACGAAATGCAGGAATATTGGTCTTTCCGCACTGAACAATTGATGATTTCCAGACAGGATGTCCTCAAGCGCAGAGAGTAAAGTTTGTTTATTTATTCTTATATTGAGTTCGGACAGACATAATCGATTATAAATTTCGCACCATCTCTCAGGCAATCTTATTAGCTAGTTAAACAACTGTTGTTAATGATTCGCACATCTTAAGTATACACTGTATAGGTCTAGAATAGTAATCCCAGTGCAAATTGACAATTATAATTTGTTTGTTAAAAAGTTGAGCTCAATAATTGTTATCGATTCTCCTTATTGAGGGATGGATTTTTTTTATAATGCCATTTAGCGGATAAAGCCTGCGCTAAACAAAAACATATCGCAAAAAATCGGCATGTACGTGTTTCAGAACCGTCAGTGAGCAAGGATAGACACGCAGTCATGCCCGGCGCTTGTCCATGGTTTGATGGGACTGACGAACAAAGCAATATATTCAATAATGCTGGACTTTGTTCACTCTCTGCAAAAAGTATGCTAATCTTATTTCTTTGATTCGGAACGGAAAAGAGAAAGAGATATTTAAAAGCGACGCAAAGTACAACTAGTTATTAAACGTAGTCAATGTTCCAGAACAGATGGGCCAAGCTTACGGTCACCTAGATTGTGATAGCAAAATAGCACACAATATGGAGGTATCATTAAGTTTGGCATTTCTTAAGTCCTTCAAAAGAGATTTTGTTCACTATGCTAATATTATTCAATTGTATGTCTCATTTGTCCCTATTATATATACTCACAAGATATTAATCATTATTCTTCTTACATATTTGAGATTGTTTCTAAACTAGATTTTTAAATGAAAAAGCAGCAATAAATTGCTTTGTATCTGCTCCAGTAGAGCTGACCTTTGACGGCATTTTTGAGCCCTAACATTCGACACACGAGCACCATCTTTTGTGTGATGGTTGAGTTCATGTTGTATGATATGGTGATTAGGTAGAAAGAAATGCTGATGAGAAGCTGGATAGCTCATAGTCGCATACTTTGGAGTCAAGGTCGAACTGGACTTTGTGACCGTATGTATGAACCGACATTTAGTTTTTCTCGCTTTAATCAGATGATTGTCTCATGAGCTTTCATTATGTATGATATAATGTGATACTAGGTAGCACATCTTGGAATTGAATTGGCCCTGGAATCCTCTCGCAACAGAACCACTATATAAGGAGTCTGCCTAGTCTTATGCGGAGACTTATGACTCGTTAGAGCATAATGGGAGGTTTCTTCTATGAGTTCCAGCATTCTAAATTCGCTATTCCGATAGTAGACAATTGCTTAGAGCCATTTGCCGCTTTTGAGATCAAATGCAGTAGGAACCAATAGTATGCATGATATGAGTTGAGCAACTTGGAGTAGAAGGATGAAGTAACCTAGTAGACAGTCTTGAACCATTCTTGTCCACAGGTACGGGATGAGAGAGAGGATAGACATTGAGTTCCTCGGAGTAACACAAGCACCACCATCGCCACCAGTATGTGAGGAAGGGTGGGTTAGATAGATTGTATGACTATGAGTCTATAGCTAGCACGTTCTCACTTACACGAATATCTCATTCTATACTTTTCACCTTGTGTTTAATTCAATAGGTACTGTACAAACATTGCGTATGTGTTCAAATGTTAGTGTAAACACTTAGTATTGTGAAATAGATTGTCCCTCCCCCCCTCCCTTGGGGTCAGACCCTGACTTCCAGTAGACTACCAATTTGAACAGTATTCTTTGAATAAAGCTCATTCCTGTTTCCAACTATGGGGAATGTATAGGGTTTCTCTCATGACTTTTGCGGTTATTCAACGAAGAGGTACTTAGAGTTTGAAGTCTCTGTGTTCGCAATTATGAGGGTAGTTCTTTGCGCAAGCCCAGCCCAGGTGGTGCACATGAATCCTTGATAGGGCATAGACTCAAGAATAGCAGTAACTGTATGCTCTTGAATTGCGACCAAAAACATTGTGTGCATATCCATTGATTCTAAAGGATTGGTGTGAAAAGTGAAAGAGTTGCGATTATCTAGGTTATGCGTTTTTAACAAGAGAAGTCTGTATCATGTTATAATCTCGAAATATATATGCACAGCACTGAAGTGAGTAGACTGTACCAGATATTTTAGATTAGTTGAAGCCAGTGCTCGTCACGCAGTGGGAGTTTACATATGAAAGTTCCTGACCTCGTGCAAGATGTCCTATGTCTCTCATTGTTCTGATGAATCCTTTGCACTTAGCTTCTCACAGGTTTATAGGTTGGTTGTGTTGAATGTGTGGATCTAGAATACTAGAAGAAACAGAGAATTTATGTTAGGTACCGAGAAGCGACTGTTCGGGGGGAGCTGGAGTGATTTGTGGTACATAATGTGGCTTGTCTGATCTACCAAATTTTGAGATATCCATCTTGTACTATTCTTATTCTTGACTAACCACAGTCAATTCTTTTCAAATTGCAAGATAGCGTAAGTGAGGAGCAAATTCTTTTGGACAAGAGGGACAGCTCATAGAGATTGTTATAAAAGATTGTCAGGTGTCTTGCACCTTGTGTTGCTGGGATAGGGCATAAACTACCCAAAGTGTATGACCGAATATTACAAAATTCTTCTTCTTTACAACCGCACAACGTCTGTAGAGAAACCCAATATGAACGTAGTCTGATGATCTATCGAAGGAAGGCCTTTTCCAAAAGTATAAAATAGTGACGTCCCTGGATGACGGTCTGACCCCAGGGAGAGGGAAAGCAGTTAGCTGGTGGGGGGGTGCAAACTTGTACTATTACTAAAGTGTTTATATGGTAAACATTTGAAAACGTTTTCAAGGATATTGATGATTATGTTGAAAGTAGATGAATATTGGAATTGAGAGGGAGCCTTTTGTTCCAGTATATTAGACACCTGCAAAGTGAGGGTTAGGCGAGAGAGGTAGGTGTTGTTGTTGCTGAATCAGTTGTCGTGTGCATCGTCTGGAGGGGAGGAATGCGTTATCGCAGACTTTGAGTGTATGAGCTTCTTACCGAAGATGTCACGGAGAGGGAAAAGCAAAGTTTGCTACATGCATAATGGGTCACCTATTGCAGATTGATGGTCAAAAAGGCAAGGCTCACAGTTCACTAGGGAACGAAGGATGTAGCGACTTTGTGTCTGATGGTCAAGAGATGATTTGGAGTGAGCTATACCATTTGCCGTAGGTTAACTGGTCATGACAAAGCGATCTTCAATTTACATATGGTTTCCGTGGGATCCAGTGGGAGGACATTTATCTCACTCACCACTAAGGAGTCCACTATGATCATGAATAGTAACCTATACTACATTGAGTATCGACCAGATGTTCTTTAACTCGAATTTTCTGAGGTCAAGTCAATAAAGTGCAAGTGGCTTATGGGCAATCAAAGAAGCAATATGAATTCCAGTGTGCTCTTCCTAGCATTATTCTATAATTTAACCTATATATTCACTCATTATACATGTAACTTAATTTGAATTGCAACCTCTTGGTGTTATTACTTTCTCTGCTTCTATGAGATATATGTAGAGGTCAAAGTCAATAGGTCGTCATCTCCATGGATCATAAAAAGTAGCAAATATAGGATTATTCATTTATCTAATTTGGAGCCACTTATCACTTCGTTACAAATCTGAAGAATTAGTAGAATATTCTTGTGAGATTGAATGAATTAATTCTCTGTGATATAATTGTAATACGAATTTGATATTGATACAGATTAGAAATTATGTACCCTATTATTAACAAAGACTACTACTGTTATTATGTGAGTTCTATGCGAAAATGCAATATGTATAGTATCCCGAATTAGATGGTATGAGAGATATGGATAGCATAATGTGACCCGTAAGGTGCCCTTCGGGTCCTTTGTGTTATCTCATGAAGTAGGATGTAGATACATTGTTACTCTCCCATTTTATATTTTTTCTTTCGTTGAATTCATAGAGAGAAGATAGACTGATGATGAGAGCATAAAACGTTTTTGCGAGAGGGGTAGAAACAAGAGCATCAGTAGGCATTTTGTGGGCACGAATATTATGGAGCGCTGGAAGTTACGTACGGAGTTTCTCGATAGAATTTGACAGGGCCGCGGTATGACGAGTTATGTTCCTGTAGGCGTTTGTGGAAAGAGTGACAAGATGCGGTTTGATTGAGGAAGAGATTCGTAGGATTTTTGATTTAGACTTGGACAGGTTGATACTGGCAGAGAGTAAGAGCATGATGAAAAAATATTCAAGAATTAGGGAATTGAAGAACTAACATAAGATGTATGAAAAGTTGAGACATTGTCAATTTTGACACGATAACATTCACCCGAATCAGATTTTCACCGGGCTTGTCACGTTCTGTAATTTTTGACCATAACATTCACCCGAATCAAGAGCTTTCCACCGAGCAGGACTATAAAAAATCTTTAACTTATTTGAGCAACATGCTTTAAATATCGAACGTTTGTATAGGTTTAATTCTCAAGTGTCGGTGTGGTTTGATGATTTGTTTTATATTTAAATGATAAATTATATGTACCAAAATATTATCAGATAGACTTTCATCATATTTTCTTCCCGAGAGAGAGAGAGAGAGAGAGAGAGAGAGAGAGAGAGAGAGAGAGAGAGAGAGAGAGCAACACTCGGCGAGGTGTATAGACAGTGTAAATATAAGAATTTCGTCATTGTCTATAAGTATTGGTGTATACGTGGAAGTATCTCACCCATAGCAAATTGAAAACAAAACATATCCGTTTCGCAGTTTGAATAATTACCTACAAAAATCTCTGCCGATTGAGAACAATCAAGGTCTAACTACCAAGCAACCTTCCTAATACGCGAGTGGTTCGTATATATTGAAACTTTTAGTTCGCGAGTTTATTCCATTCATTAGTTGACTTCAAGCTTGAGGCGCTTACATTGTTCTTTTGTTCAGGGTGGCTAATTTACCTCTGTAGAATCTTATAGATATTTCTCAGACAAACATGCTTAACCTAAGTAGCGAGGG
>CAJDSM010000588.1:24784-38298 GCA_903981925.1 Ostrea lurida
TTACGCATTACTGTTAATTTAGTATCAATTAGGTGCATCACATGATACATCCCTAGAAATTTATTGAGATAACATCTTCTGTCTATAGTGATAGTCCCGGGCTATGATTAGCTGCCCGGGCACTATCACGGCTGATGTGATTTAAAACATTTGACGATGATTATTTATTTTAAATGTTAGAAATTAAATCAAATACAACAATCATCATTATTTATCTTGGCATTTAATCGTGAATAGCAGTAAATTACATAATTGCCATGGAGAATAAATATTCAATTGCAGAACCTGTTGATGACACTTTAATAATTATTGTACATGATATTTATGATGCACTAGCCCTAAAGGTGGTTAAGCTTTGTGTGTTGCTTTTTGTAACGTACCGTTAGTGACTGCACTAAACCCATTAATGAGTTAGGTGGGCACTATGCTCTCATTGGTGTTCTTTGGAAAGCTAAATAGGCCCTCGCACCGCTCGGGCACATGCCTTTCCACAAGCAAACACCATGAGACGGCATGGTCTGGTCCCACCTAAAACAGTCTAATTAATAGTATTATTATACCCAGGGTGTGTGTGAGTTTAATTAAGCAGATAGTTCGGGAATCCAAATACGATAGAGATGGAAAAAAAAAAAAAAAAAAAAAAAAAAAAAAAAAAAAAAAAAAAAAAAAAAAAAAACAAAACAAAAACATCTGTAATTTATAACCCAATATTTTATTTATGTTACGCTACCGGCCCCACAATGAACTATGGGTAACCATCCATATTGGTTTTCGAATATTTAATGCAGATGATGATCTATTAATACACTAAACAATTAAATCAATAAGATATAGATGCGTATGTCAATAGAGAGTGACTGTGATAGGGGTAGTCATATGTAAACAAACGAAATGAACGTGTTCATTTTCTCAGATGGACAGCGCGCCCTATAAATGTTACTAGACTTGGTTGAGTTATGATTTAGAATAATTGCAGCCAAGATAAAGACAACGGAATCTCCCGCGTGAACCTCCCCAAAACTTCTACAGAGACAAACAGGTGGTCCATCCGTGTCACCCCAATACACCTCTACCAGAGACAAACAGTGAGGTCAGCCGTGGTACTACCCAACACGTATCACCCCTAATACACTCTCTACCAGAGACGAACACTGTCACGTGGTCACGCCCGAATACACTCTCTTACCAGAGACAAACAGGTGGCCGATCCGGTGATCACTCCCATACACTCTCTACAGAGACAACAGTTATTCTGTAATCAGCGGTAAACACAACGTCTGCCACACTCACAAAACACTAGTAATCTAGTCCGGCGTATTCCAAAGTTATATTTTTGATAAGAAATGCCTAGCTGAAAATGAATGAGAATAGGCCATTTCTTTATTGCAAGTAACGGCAGAATTGATGGTGAACGACAGGATGTAGCTCTAGAGACCTTAGGCATACTTTGACATGAAAGAAGAATATTGGGAGAGCGATAGAGAGATTTCTTAAAATAGTGGCACTATTCTTAGGAATCCGTGTTCCTTGTTTTTCTACGGTATACTTCAAAAATACAACGAATGCCCCGTAAAATGTTATATCTGGATTAAAACTATCCTCTCTCTTCTCATGTCTCGTGAGCGTTAAGCTAAATACTTGATTATAACGATATTTGTTTTTGCAGCATGGACGGTGATATTGTGTGGAGATCTTTTTGACGATGGAGTGACTATGGAATGACCAGAGGTTGAGTGCATACGATTGAGAGATCGGCTGACTTGCCATCTCTTCTTCTCTTCTGCGTCGATCATTCAAGTCTCGGCTCTCGTCTCTCTTCTCTCTCATCTCTCTCTATCTCTACATTCTCTCTACGTTAAGCTGATTTAGACATTTAGTGGGTCATTAGTGTGGAGAGTTGTGAAGTTTGGGAGGCGAGGACGAGTGAGTGGGTATCTCAGGGAAGAGGAGACGTGAGTCGGGCGAGGGAGAGAATATGTGACTTGGAGAAGGAAAATTCGAGTGGCGATTTGTTGATTAGCGTTTGGATGGTGAGGAGAGAGGAAGTATTCGAGGGAAAGGTGAGAGTGAAGTGGCGAGAGAAGTAATGAGAGTGGGGATGTAGAGGAGAAAAGTAATGTCGAGAGTGGGCGGCGTGAAGTGGGGAACGGAGGAAGAGAGATGGAGAATTAGTGTCGAGAGATAGAGACGTTGACTGTGGCTCCATCCCCCCCCCCCCCCCCCCCCCCCACCCCCCACCGGCGCCCCCCCCCCCCCCCGCCTCCGGCCCCCCACCCTCCTCCCCAGGGAAAAAGCTCCACCCTTGTTCAGCTGATAGATGTAGTTTTACGACGATATTCCTTGTTCTAAGCACTCCTACACTCTACAGCTCCACCTTTCATTTCAAGTGGGAATTTACACGTTCTCTCAGTGCTGGTCATCTCAACAGCACCAAGCCCAATCCCTCGTACATCAGTTGTGATAAATTTATCCAAGATATATTTGCCAGTAAGTCACCACTCACACAAAGCTCTCTAACATCCTCAATTAGATTGTTTAATTGACCAGATCCAGCTCTGCTTCCACATCACACCACAAGCTTACCACCCGTTCCCAGTTGTGTATTAATACAGATCACAGCTCTGGTCACTCACACAACAAGCCTCACCCCTTGATATCAGTTGTGTAATTACGTATCCCACGTCTTTGCACTCACACATAAGTCTCCACCACCTTGGCTCAGTTGTTGGCTTTACAATCCCGTCTTCACTTCACACAAGCGACTACTCAGCTATCCTAACGCCAGATGTACGTTAGCAATGACGGAAAAGAATTCCCAGTATGAGATTACTCCAACGTGACACATCTCGAACGGCAAAGCTTCATATTCACGATGCTGCCAATGTGATTATACTATAAGGTTATCCGTGCTGTATTTTTAAAGTATTCCATGTGGTGACATATTGTTCGTCGTGCATTCGATTACACACACACGCAGTGCTCCGCACCCTCTATTACCCGCGCTTATACGACCGGAAAAACAAAATTATTCTTTGATTAGCTGCTTTATTGTTTTATTTTCAGTTGTATTAACGTTACCGACATGGGTAAAATAGATTTCTCATAATATACGATACCTAGTTCTAAACAACGGGGTATACCATAGCTTTTCCAAAATTCGCCCACTAATGCACGCTGAGTGAGAAGTATTGTATGCGACTAATAGGGATACAGAATTCTACCGCACATATATTTTCCGGAAGAGAATAGTTTTCATTTTACCAAAAGGCGCGATACCTCTTCTACAAAATTATGTCTTGCATTTAGTAGATACATAAATGTCTGATAGTATCCCTAATCCCCTTTATTTTGAATACAACAATATTGATAACTTATAAGTATTTTTTGTTACGGGGATGTAAGGGTTTGATATCGAAAGCACTCGCTGCAATCTTGTAGCATACAGGATGAATGTTCACGTTCTTTCATTAAGCATACGGAAGGTGTATCTCACGCCAGCATGTTCAATATATTCATACACTCACTCGATGTGGCCGACCTATTCTCTCTCCTATTCAGTGTTATCATATCTAGATCAATTAGTCAAACATTGACTCATAAATTTAAATTTCTCCGTGGAGGTCATCGCATAAAGATTGATCAGTAATTCCTATGACTTCTTATACGTTCTACAAATGCCGAACTCAATATTACATTGTGGTGTGTGAGTTGTGTTTTGTTTTCTTTTTATATGTGTGATTAAACATAATTTAGTAGTGAGCATTATGTTTCCAATAGGATCTCTGGTTTAAATCAATCGAGATTCGCCGTAGAGATTTATAAATGAAGTGAATGAAAAAAGTTCTTTACAATCAATATCTTTTTAGCTCTTCAGAAGGTGTTATCCATTAAGAACATAAACTACTTGTGTCCAATTGAACAAAAATAGATGATCCTCTATAACATGGAAGTATTTCCATGCTCATGCCATGTTAAAGTTCCGTAGACAATACAACTTTATCACTGCGGTCTTAAAACGATCAAAAATTGCACCATCCGATAAGATATAGAATTACTATTTCAAGGATAGATCATAATTTTATAAGTGGTTCATAAATACTAAATTTCAGATCATTATTTTGCACCCATTATGCATTGGCTTAAAGGTCAGCAGATTCTTATAAATATGTGAAGCTATGTTTAATGCTATTAAAGTAGTTATGCTAAATAGTACGATTGTTTTCCTTGTATACTATTGCTAGTATTCTGTAAAAATTTTAGAATATCACATATTTTCAGGGTGACCTGTGAAGTAAAACTCAAGTTTCGAACCATTTTGAATTTGTCTTTTAGATCCCGTCATGTCGCTGTCGTTCTGACTTTCCGTGAACAGTATATGACATCTTCTTAATAGCACTTATATATACTGACATTTGCTTAGCCAGTCTCAATTTATCTTTAATATGTATCATAATTGTAAGGGAAATCGGAGTCTCCAATCTGATTATTAAATTGAGGATGGCAATACCCCCATTCTACACTAGAGTCCTCACCTACTGATCATTCTACTATGGATCTTCTCTCATGGGGTAACTAATATGTTCCCTTTTGAATTTGGCGTGTGATCTGAGAGGTCAGTGGCGAACATAATAAAGTTAGATAAAGTTATTGTGGCCAATTCAATATTTCATGGGCTGATGCTGACTGTCGAGTAGGCAATTAGAGAATATTATCGGGGCTTCAGGATTGATTTTACTAGAGTCACCATATATACATTTACGCGGACCAACTAAACCCCATGTGACGAATTGTCTATCTCTATGAATTTTTAGGGTCAAAATAGCGTACAGCGCAGCTGGGACCAGCTCTCGAATAAGAGTTGTATATTATTAGTTATATAAAACAAAGAAATAGAAGTAAAAATTAAAGCAGATAGCTGTTGTTGAATAATTATTGTTGACTTTTATTTGAACAGTTTTGCGTTGAGTGTTGATGGCTAAGAATCGAAAGATATATGCAATTATTGTGCTTCCTCGATATTTAGATAATTGAACGGTTAGCTGTACTGGTGTAGTGCAGCAATCTAAAGGGATTAATACGATCTGAGAAACATGAGCGGACCGCAATAGTTTTAGTCATCCTATGATGCTGCTCTGTGACCTTGAAACGAACCTCTTCTGCTGGTACGCCTCCATCAGACTACATTCTTTACTACTGGTTATTTCTTCTTGGACTTATCATGAAAATATGCTAAACGTTGAGTTAGTCACCAAACTGAATCGCTTGCATCTTTTCTATACAGTAATGTATTTGCGCTATATACAAGTTCCCAATTCAACTGTGTCGTTAATAGTCTCTTTTGAACCACAGACGTATTATATTGACTCCAGAATCGTTATCCAATTACAGGGAGTTTAAATTCTGATCTTTTTGAAGATTTTTACTTCTCTGGGTAAGTATTATATGTGCTTTCAATATGGTTCGTTTGTTCCGACAGGAACGAAATCCAAATATAAGTTAATGCACCCTTACTCATGAAAATGTAGTCAAAGAACATAATATCGCCCGCAACATCTGTATTATATTCCAATTGTTGTTAGCTAGAGGTAAATCCAACGCACTTCGACGAGCGAAGGCCGGGTAAGTGCCATTGGAGCTTTAGACATTTTCGTTTGTCTGATACTTGGCGGTTGAACACCCGCCGGACCCTATTAATACGCTGAAATTATTTGTCTGGACTTGTTACTCGTCTGACGTTATACAGGGCTTGATATAGAACGTGATATATTTTCTCTTAACGAAAGTAGACCACATCTTAGTCTTAGGCTGATCGCTGATCCCATGCGTCAGGAGGTCCGATATTACCGCGTCCGTGATAATCATTATTACTAACCGTCAACTATGTGACATAGGCTGCGTATGCGCTTGTGTGGTGATGCGTGTGGTGAAGCTCAGCTAGTTGGAACTAGACAGAGTGAGAAGGATTTCATCAGATGTCAGAAGTGTCAAAGGTGAGTGTGTGCCTGAAATCTCTGGTGCAAACGAAACGGATAGTCGAAGACAGCGTTTATTCAAGGCATCTTTTACAACGTCATTGCCACAGATTATACAGAAGAATTCAAATTTACACGAGAAATTCTAAATTTTTTCAGTCCTCAAATGACTTCTGGTAGGAAGTCATGGCCTATCCACTATTTTTTGCATTTCTTCCGTGAATTCTCTCCTTTGAAGGATAGATGGGCATTCGTTTGAAAATATTGTACATAACATTCGACCCCTGGAGAACTAATAAGAAAAAACAAAGAAAAAATAGAAAGAAAACGAAGAAAGATAACACATCACAAAAAAAAAAGAAGAAATACATGAAAAAAGAGAAGAAATAATGTGAGAAAGAGAAACTATAAAAAAACGAGGAAAGAGAACAATAAAATAACAAAAATAAAAACAATAAAAAAGAGAAGATAAAAAATAAAAATAAATAAAGACAACAAAAAATAAAAGAAAAAAAAAAGAAAAAAGGAATAAGAAGAGAGAAACAAAAAAAATAAAAAAAAGAAAAGAAGAAGAATAGAAAAAGAAAAATGCATATATCTCCATACAAATAGTATGAACAAAAAAAGAAGAATACAGAAAAGATCAAAGAGACTAAACATAAAGAGTGATACTTGTAAAGAATAATAAAAAAAAAATAAAAAATAATAACAATAACAAAAAAACACCCATCAAAGAAATCAACTCCGCGCCAAGAAAAATAATAGCATAGAAAGAAAAAAAAAAAAAAAAAAATAAAAAAAAAAAAAAAAAAAAAAAGGAATAGATATGTTGTACAAAGTTTTGATGTGATAAATTGGTTCTCGAGTTGGGGTTTTGAGTAAGTTTTTCCTAGATTTATGCTCAGACAGTTATTTCAAACTGTTTGATCACCTGCTCCGCCTGACTCCTCATCGATTTAGTTACTGCAATAGAAGGTTTTCCTATACATGCAGATTATCGTATCTAAGTCTCTGTATTTCCCTTTGGAGCTTTAAACACTCCGCTCTTATCAGAAAAGTTGAACGTTTTTCTGGTCAGTGGTGCGTATGAGAAAAGAGTTATATAGTGCCTCATCCGATTTGTGTTGCATTTGTAACACTCCCCCCCTTTTGGGAGGGTGGGGCACATACATTATTGAACAAACGGGAAATCCCTTCACCCACAGAGTGATTTTACACGTTTGATTGAATGGCCAGTGTTCTAGAGAAGTCAACCATGTGACATATGGACATCGGGTGTCACGTTAAACTCAGGTGGGCTAAAAAGAATAAAAGGAGCGCAAGAGGGATTGATTGATTATTGAGTGTTTGGTTTGTCGCTCATATGGCATCACTCAAATGCCGGTGAGGCTCAATTTAGCGTCAGTGCCCGGCGCTTATGGCCTTAGATGCAGGAGGGATCTTTCATCCGTTTACACCTTCTTGCTGACACGGACCTCGGTTTTGTCGGTATCATCCGATAGGGCCCCGCATGCTTGTACGTCGCGCTCTGTTGATGACAAGTAAGGATGATACGAGGAGGATATTTCGACCGGATCGGACAAAGGTGGGGGGGGAAACCATTACGAACTAGAGAATCCTACATGATACATTTTGAATATTTTATATAGATGCAGATACTGAATCCTTGAGATTTTGGATCCGTTTTAGAGACATATTTATGTTTACTGTTGAAAATTTGATCATACTAACGTAGGATTGACTACACCCGACTTTGAGGCTTTCAAACTTGACACAGATAGAGATTTTTGCGTAACTCGCAGATTTACTAGAGGTTTCCCGTGTTTTCTTGCTTATCGTATGACTTTTTTTGTAGTGCGGCATTGATGTATAGTATAAGCGATGCTGTGATTAGAAGTCAAGTGAGTGATGCTGGAAGCACCAAACCCCTACCCTGGCGTTAGTAGATTAAGCCAGGCATAAACGATGATGTGTTGAACTATCTTATGTACAATGTGCGAGTCTGGTAATAGCTAACAATATGGTCTCATTACAATGTATAGAAAAAACTCGGGTGTCGCTGGACAGACAGTACGATTAGATGATGAGATATCGAGTGGACTTATTGACTGACCCTGTCGCTTGGTTGTGTGTATTAGGCCCGGTCTAGTGTGATGAGTGAGCCAACTGTAATTGACACGTTGTATAATGACGCTATTTGTAGAGCTCAAGCTGTTGATTCTCACAGTCAATTCTCCAGACGAATATGACAGCCACGTCAGTTTAAGATGTTGTATTGATATGTAGACGCTTGTAGAAACTATGTGTTCAAATTTTGCTCACTTGTGATTGTCAGACTTATGAGTTACTCGCCTTCCGGAATAAGTGTGCATGATGTTACCTTTCCACAAGCTATCGTATGCTGTCTTTTGCAGAGTAGACACTCTCGGGTAAATTATATGGTTATACGTAGTGAGTTCTTAACATTTGGTTAAACTCTGAGCATTAGTTTACAATTAGTTGGTAAACAGTGGTTATTTTTACCATGGTCTTCTGAGAATCCCGTCTCGATCGATAGACGACATGATTACATCACTGTATAAATTGTAAAGCGAGATATGAGAACATTAAATAGTCGGTCGAATTTAGGTTTAAAGGAGACTTCATGAGATAGTACATTAGATAAGCATTTACAGAATTGATGAGATCGATACTGTGAAAGTGACGAGATTCTATGTTATGATCAATTAATTTGATATTTATCTTTAAGCAAGTGGGTCAATCCTGTGGTAGATTCAATTTTCTTGAAATTCTCGGGCCAATGTTGTGAGAGTAACCAAAATGTTGTGGTTTCTGGGGTCGTAATTTCGTGGGCAATTAATAAGAATATGTTTGAATGAAATATTTAAAGACTTAAGGGAAATAAATGTTATCTGTGGACGTAAGGGGGGTAGGGGTGTTACAAGCACGAAATGCAGGAATATTGGTCTTTCCGCACTGAACAATTGATGATTTCCAGACAGGATGTCCTCAAGCGCAGAGAGTAAAGTTTGTTTATTTATTCTTATATTGAGTTCGGACAGACATAATCGATTATAAATTTCGCACCATCTCTCAGGCAATCTTATTAGCTAGTTAAACAACTGTTGTTAATGATTCGCACATCTTAAGTATACACTGTATAGGTCTAGAATAGTAATCCCAGTGCAAATTGACAATTATAATTTGTTTGTTAAAAAGTTGAGCTCAATAATTGTTATCGATTCTCCTTATTGAGGGATGGATTTTTTTTATAATGCCATTTAGCGGATAAAGCCTGCGCTAAACAAAAACATATCGCAAAAAATCGGCATGTACGTGTTTCAGAACCGTCAGTGAGCAAGGATAGACACGCAGTCATGCCCGGCGCTTGTCCATGGTTTGATGGGACTGACGAACAAAGCAATATATTCAATAATGCTGGACTTTGTTCACTCTCTGCAAAAAGTATGCTAATCTTATTTCTTTGATTCGGAACGGAAAAGAGAAAGAGATATTTAAAAGCGACGCAAAGTACAACTAGTTATTAAACGTAGTCAATGTTCCAGAACAGATGGGCCAAGCTTACGGTCACCTAGATTGTGATAGCAAAATAGCACACAATATGGAGGTATCATTAAGTTTGGCATTTCTTAAGTCCTTCAAAAGAGATTTTGTTCACTATGCTAATATTATTCAATTGTATGTCTCATTTGTCCCTATTATATATACTCACAAGATATTAATCATTATTCTTCTTACATATTTGAGATTGTTTCTAAACTAGATTTTTAAATGAAAAAGCAGCAATAAATTGCTTTGTATCTGCTCCAGTAGAGCTGACCTTTGACGGCATTTTTGAGCCCTAACATTCGACACACGAGCACCATCTTTTGTGTGATGGTTGAGTTCATGTTGTATGATATGGTGATTAGGTAGAAAGAAATGCTGATGAGAAGCTGGATAGCTCATAGTCGCATACTTTGGAGTCAAGGTCGAACTGGACTTTGTGACCGTATGTATGAACCGACATTTAGTTTTTCTCGCTTTAATCAGATGATTGTCTCATGAGCTTTCATTATGTATGATATAATGTGATACTAGGTAGCACATCTTGGAATTGAATTGGCCCTGGAATCCTCTCGCAACAGAACCACTATATAAGGAGTCTGCCTAGTCTTATGCGGAGACTTATGACTCGTTAGAGCATAATGGGAGGTTTCTTCTATGAGTTCCAGCATTCTAAATTCGCTATTCCGATAGTAGACAATTGCTTAGAGCCATTTGCCGCTTTTGAGATCAAATGCAGTAGGAACCAATAGTATGCATGATATGAGTTGAGCAACTTGGAGTAGAAGGATGAAGTAACCTAGTAGACAGTCTTGAACCATTCTTGTCCACAGGTACGGGATGAGAGAGAGGATAGACATTGAGTTCCTCGGAGTAACACAAGCACCACCATCGCCACCAGTATGTGAGGAAGGGTGGGTTAGATAGATTGTATGACTATGAGTCTATAGCTAGCACGTTCTCACTTACACGAATATCTCATTCTATACTTTTCACCTTGTGTTTAATTCAATAGGTACTGTACAAACATTGCGTATGTGTTCAAATGTTAGTGTAAACACTTAGTATTGTGAAATAGATTGTCCCTCCCCCCCTCCCTTGGGGTCAGACCCTGACTTCCAGTAGACTACCAATTTGAACAGTATTCTTTGAATAAAGCTCATTCCTGTTTCCAACTATGGGGAATGTATAGGGTTTCTCTCATGACTTTTGCGGTTATTCAACGAAGAGGTACTTAGAGTTTGAAGTCTCTGTGTTCGCAATTATGAGGGTAGTTCTTTGCGCAAGCCCAGCCCAGGTGGTGCACATGAATCCTTGATAGGGCATAGACTCAAGAATAGCAGTAACTGTATGCTCTTGAATTGCGACCAAAAACATTGTGTGCATATCCATTGATTCTAAAGGATTGGTGTGAAAAGTGAAAGAGTTGCGATTATCTAGGTTATGCGTTTTTAACAAGAGAAGTCTGTATCATGTTATAATCTCGAAATATATATGCACAGCACTGAAGTGAGTAGACTGTACCAGATATTTTAGATTAGTTGAAGCCAGTGCTCGTCACGCAGTGGGAGTTTACATATGAAAGTTCCTGACCTCGTGCAAGATGTCCTATGTCTCTCATTGTTCTGATGAATCCTTTGCACTTAGCTTCTCACAGGTTTATAGGTTGGTTGTGTTGAATGTGTGGATCTAGAATACTAGAAGAAACAGAGAATTTATGTTAGGTACCGAGAAGCGACTGTTCGGGGGGAGCTGGAGTGATTTGTGGTACATAATGTGGCTTGTCTGATCTACCAAATTTTGAGATATCCATCTTGTACTATTCTTATTCTTGACTAACCACAGTCAATTCTTTTCAAATTGCAAGATAGCGTAAGTGAGGAGCAAATTCTTTTGGACAAGAGGGACAGCTCATAGAGATTGTTATAAAAGATTGTCAGGTGTCTTGCACCTTGTGTTGCTGGGATAGGGCATAAACTACCCAAAGTGTATGACCGAATATTACAAAATTCTTCTTCTTTACAACCGCACAACGTCTGTAGAGAAACCCAATATGAACGTAGTCTGATGATCTATCGAAGGAAGGCCTTTTCCAAAAGTATAAAATAGTGACGTCCCTGGATGACGGTCTGACCCCAGGGAGAGGGAAAGCAGTTAGCTGGTGGGGGGGTGCAAACTTGTACTATTACTAAAGTGTTTATATGGTAAACATTTGAAAACGTTTTCAAGGATATTGATGATTATGTTGAAAGTAGATGAATATTGGAATTGAGAGGGAGCCTTTTGTTCCAGTATATTAGACACCTGCAAAGTGAGGGTTAGGCGAGAGAGGTAGGTGTTGTTGTTGCTGAATCAGTTGTCGTGTGCATCGTCTGGAGGGGAGGAATGCGTTATCGCAGACTTTGAGTGTATGAGCTTCTTACCGAAGATGTCACGGAGAGGGAAAAGCAAAGTTTGCTACATGCATAATGGGTCACCTATTGCAGATTGATGGTCAAAAAGGCAAGGCTCACAGTTCACTAGGGAACGAAGGATGTAGCGACTTTGTGTCTGATGGTCAAGAGATGATTTGGAGTGAGCTATACCATTTGCCGTAGGTTAACTGGTCATGACAAAGCGATCTTCAATTTACATATGGTTTCCGTGGGATCCAGTGGGAGGACATTTATCTCACTCACCACTAAGGAGTCCACTATGATCATGAATAGTAACCTATACTACATTGAGTATCGACCAGATGTTCTTTAACTCGAATTTTCTGAGGTCAAGTCAATAAAGTGCAAGTGGCTTATGGGCAATCAAAGAAGCAATATGAATTCCAGTGTGCTCTTCCTAGCATTATTCTATAATTTAACCTATATATTCACTCATTATACATGTAACTTAATTTGAATTGCAACCTCTTGGTGTTATTACTTTCTCTGCTTCTATGAGATATATGTAGAGGTCAAAGTCAATAGGTCGTCATCTCCATGGATCATAAAAAGTAGCAAATATAGGATTATTCATTTATCTAATTTGGAGCCACTTATCACTTCGTTACAAATCTGAAGAATTAGTAGAATATTCTTGTGAGATTGAATGAATTAATTCTCTGTGATATAATTGTAATACGAATTTGATATTGATACAGATTAGAAATTATGTACCCTATTATTAACAAAGACTACTACTGTTATTATGTGAGTTCTATGCGAAAATGCAATATGTATAGTATCCCGAATTAGATGGTATGAGAGATATGGATAGCATAATGTGACCCGTAAGGTGCCCTTCGGGTCCTTTGTGTTATCTCATGAAGTAGGATGTAGATACATTGTTACTCTCCCATTTTATATTTTTTCTTTCGTTGAATTCATAGAGAGAAGATAGACTGATGATGAGAGCATAAAACGTTTTTGCGAGAGGGGTAGAAACAAGAGCATCAGTAGGCATTTTGTGGGCACGAATATTATGGAGCGCTGGAAGTTACGTACGGAGTTTCTCGATAGAATTTGACAGGGCCGCGGTATGACGAGTTATGTTCCTGTAGGCGTTTGTGGAAAGAGTGACAAGATGCGGTTTGATTGAGGAAGAGATTCGTAGGATTTTTGATTTAGACTTGGACAGGTTGATACTGGCAGAGAGTAAGAGCATGATGAAAAAATATTCAAGAATTAGGGAATTGAAGAACTAACATAAGATGTATGAAAAGTTGAGACATAATTATAAGCATTATGTTGCGAATTCCAATACCGATAGAGATGGAAAAAAAAATGTAATAAACCCATATTTATTTTTATGTTTACGTACAGTAACCCATATGTTTTCGATAATTTTAATTGCGATGATGTATCTATTAACTAAACAATAAATCAATAGGGATATAGATGCGTTATGTCAATTTATCGGTAGTTGTAAGTGGTCATTTTGTCGATGACGCGCGTGTAATGTACTAGTTAGTGAGTTGATAATGAGCCAAGATTAAGACACGGA